>JAKTVF010000407.1:0-117000 GCA_030557055.1 Candida tetrigidarum | reverse complement strand
AAATAAAAAATCTCTATACTAAAAAATAATAATGTAAAACCAATCTATTAACTCTAAGCCCAGCCTATTAGTTGTTCGTAAAAATCTATTCTCTTGTTTTTTAATTTCTTGATTGTAACACCAAAATAAGTACAACTAGGAATTCCGAGTCAAGAAAATGTTTTTGCCTCTTATCAAAAAATATAATAGCATTTCTAGATTGCTTGGCATAAGGCATTCTGGTATGGAGAAAGAGATAAAAAAAAATCTTGTCCTTTTTTTTTTTTGCAGATATGTAGCCGTACGCTTGTTGTGGATGGCTGGGATATTTCTTATTTCTTAGATTGTTATGGTTTGCAATTGATAAGGAATTTTCTCTCCTCACCTTATATACGCCCTTTATGAGCAATTAAAAATGTGGGGAAATACTATCTGAGTTAAGGAAGTATAATTATTGGTCACAATACACCGCCTAGTTCCGATAGTTTATTGGATCAAATATTTTTGGAACATGATTCACAAAGCATTAGTAATATGATGCCAAGTAAGAAAAACAACAACAAAAAAAAAATAGATTTCTATTAAGCAACGCCATTTATTTTTCCTCTTTTTCAGAATTCAAACGATGTTGACTTTTTTAACTAGTTCTTCTTCTCTCAAGTCATACTAAGAATTATCTAGTTCTAGTGGTGTACTCCACTTTTATTGGATCTAAGTTTAAGAGATAAGAAGGAAATGAACAACTAACTGGTTTTTTTTGGTTATAAATACTCCAGTACAGGTTCCCCATATTCTTTCCATTTTTTTAATTAATTTTTCTCCTTTTTTTTTCTCTCTCTTTTCTATTTTATTATTTCTCTATTATATTTCGCAACAATAACAAATCACAATGTCGAAAGTAGAGGAAAATAATATTTTAGTTACTACTGACAGTAAAGAAAGGGCAAACCATAAACAGGATATTGAAGAGGTTCCATCGGTTGAAACAGATGAAGGCAGAGAACCAGCAGAACATGAAATCGATACTTTAAGACATGTCTCGTCATCTATTCCGTTCAGTTGTTGGTTAGTCGCTATAGTTGAGTTGGCAGAAAGATTTTCCTTTTACGGGTTGTCTGCTCCATTCCAAAACTATATGCAACGTCACCAAACTGACTCCCCAAAAGGTATGCTTGGTTTGGGTCAACAAGGTGCCACCGCCTTGTCTTACTTTTTCCAATTCTGGTGTTACGTTACTCCTATCTTTGGTGGTTGGTTAGCTGACACCTATTTAGGAAAATTCAAAACTATTTGCGTGTTCAGTGGTGTCTACGTTGTCGGTATTTTCTTGTTGTTCATCACTTCCATCCCATCAATCACAAACCCTAAAATTGCTATGGGTGGTTTCGTTACAGCTATTATCATTATTGGTCTTGGTACTGGAGGTGTCAAGGCTAATGTTTCCCCATTAATTGCTGATCAAGTTCCAAAAACAAAACCCGTCATCAAGGTCCTTAAAAGTGGTGAGAGAGTCATTGTCGATCCAAGTATCACTATCCAACGTGTTTTCATGTTCTTCTACATGATGATCAACATTGGTGCGATGTCGGTCCTCGCTACTGCCCAATTAGAGTTGCATGTTGGTTTCTGGGCCGCATACTTGCTTCCATTTGCATTCTTTTTTGTCGCTCTTGCTGCATTATTCTTCGGAAGAAAGAAGTATGTTAAAACCCCTGTTGGTGACAAAATTATTGCAAAAACCTTTGCTTGTGCTTGGGTTGGTATTAAAAATAAATTCAACTTGGACGCCGCTAAACCATCGTTGCATCCTGAAGCTAATTTCCGTTGGGATGACCATTTTGTTGAAGAAGTCAGAAGAGCCATCAAAGCTTGTTGGGTGTTTGTTTTTTATCCAATATTCTGGGTCATTTATGGTAGTATGAGTAATGGTCAAATCTCTGTTGCAGCCAACATGGAAATGCATGGTTTGAGTAACAGTATCATGACTGGTTTTAACAGTCTTACTATTATTTTGTTCATTCCTATTATTGACAAGTTCGTTTACCCAGTTTTAAGAAGATTCACTCCAATGAAACCAATTGCTAGAATCACAATTGGGTTCTTCTTTGCTTCTGGTGCTATGGCCTATTCTGCAGTCTTGCAACACTTTCTCTATAAAGCTGGTCCATGTTACGATCAACCAAGAGCTTGTGCTCCAGAGTATGCTGACGTTCCAAACAGAATCCACATTGCTACCCAAGTTCCAGTTTATGTTTTAATTGCTTTAGCAGAAATCTTTGCTTCCATTACTGGTCTTGAATATGCCTACAGCAAATCTCCATCCTCAATGAAAGCTTTCACAACCTCCATCTTTTTGTTCACTAATGCAATTGGTTCATTACTTGGTATTGCTATTTCCTCCACTGCCAGAGATCCTATTATCATCTGGAACTTCACTGGTATGGCTGTTGCTGCCTTTGTTGCTGGTATCGCATTCTACCTCCTTTTCAGAAGATACAATAAATCGGAAACTCAAGATCAAGCTTTGGACTATGACGAAGACTCAAATGGCATTCGTCCAGTTACGTCCTTTGCTCATTCTGCAAAAAGTGTTGGACACTAGATGAGTTTATGTATATATATATATATATATATATGTATGTATGTATACATTTAGATAACTTGAAAATGAACATTCTAACGATGTAGTATATTTTGTTACAAAAGAAATGAAACTCTAAGTGTTGTAAAATGCTGTTGCTTGTTCCATGATGGGAATTACAGGTTTACACACGACCTTGAATTTTTCCGAGGAACAAAATGTAACCTCGTTAAAACGAATAATTTTAATTTCTACGAAAATCACAAAAAAAAAAATAAGAACGAACATGAAAGAACAAAACTGTGGAATCTAAATACGGTCAACATCACACATAAAACCTTGCTTTCGTAAATATAGGTTGTGCATAATATTCATCAAACCATGTTCTCCTACGTGTTTTGCCTTTAATCGCTTTTGTCTTCTTCTCCAACCTCCCTCGTCGTGCAAAGATATTCATTTGTTGTAGGTTGGTATCATGCGTATTGTAATTATTATAACTTTCCCTTGATTTCTTGATTGTAACACCAGAATAAGTACAACTAGGAATTCCGAGTCAAGAAAATGTTTTGCCTTTTATAAAAAAATATATAATAGCATTTCTAGATTACTTGGCATAAGGCATTCTGGTATGTAGAAAGAGAAAAAAAAATCCTTTTCCTTTTTTTTTATTTTTTTGCAGATAGGTAGCCGTACGCTTGTTGTGTATGGCTGGATATTTCTTAATTCTAAGTTTGTCATGGTTTGCAATTGATAAGAAATTTACACTCCTCACCTTATATCCTCCTTTGATGAGCAATTTAATGTGGGGAAATAATATCTGAGTTAAGGAAGTATAATTATTTGGTCACAATACACCGCCTAGTCCCGATAGTTTATTGGATCAAATATTTTTGGAACATGATCCACAAAGCATTAGTAATATGATGCCAAAAAAAAAAAAAAAAAAAAAAAAAAAAAAAAAAAAAAAATAGATTTCTGTTAAGCAACGCCATTTATTTTTCTTCTATTTCAGAATTCAAACGATGTTACCTTTTTTTAACTATTTCTTCTTCTCTTAACTCATACTAAGAATTATCCAGTGGTGTACTCCACTTTTATTGGATCTAAGTTTAAGAGATAAGAAGGAAAATGAACAACTAACTGGTTGTTCAATTTAGTTATAAATACTCCTGTACAGGTACCCCATATTCTTTCCATTTTTTTTATTAGTTCCTTTTTCTTTTTTTTTTTTTTCTATTTTATTATTTCTCTATTATATTTCGCAACAATAATAAATCACAATGTCGAAAGTAGAGGAAAATAATCTTTTAGTCACTACTGATAGTAAAGAAAAGTCACAAGATGTCCAAAATGACCTTGGTGAGTCTTCATCATTGGAAAAGGTAAACCATAAACTGGATATCGAAGAAGTCCCATCGGTCGAAACAGATGAAGGTAGAGAACCAACCGAACACGAAATGGCTACTTTAAGACACGTCTCGTCATCCATTCCATTTAGTTGTTGGTTAGTCGCAATCGTTGAGTTGGCAGAGAGATTTTCCTTTTATGGTTTATCTGCTCCTTTCCAAAACTATATGCAACGTAGTCAAACTGATTCCCCAAGAGGTATGCTTGGATTAGGACAACAAGGTGCCACTGCCTTGTCCTATTTCTTCCAGTTCTGGTGTTACGTCACTCCTATCTTTGGTGGTTGGTTAGCTGATACTTATTTAGGTAAATTTAAGACTATTTGCTTGTTCAGTGGGGTTTATGTTGTGGGTATTTTCTTATTGTTCATAACATCAGTTCCTTCCATCACAAATCCTAAAATTGCTATGGGTGGTTTCATTACTGCTCTTGTTATTATTGGTTCTGCTACTGGAGGTGTCAAGGCTAATGTCTCCCCATTAATTGCTGACCAAGTTCCAAAAACAAAACCAGTCATCAAAGTCACTAAAAGTGGTGAAAGAGTCATTGTTGATCCAAATGTCACTATCCAACGTGTTTTCATGTTCTTCTACATGATGATTAATATTGGTTCTTTGTCTGTTATTGCTACTGCTCAATTAGAATTACATGTCGGTTTCTGGGCTGCATATTTGCTTCCATTCTTGTTTTTCTTCATTGCTATTGCTGCCTTATTCTTGGGAAGAAAAAAATACGTCAAAACCCCTGTTGGTGATAAGATAATTGCTAAAACTTTCGCTTGTGCCTGGGTTGGTATCAAAAATAAATTCAACTTGGAAGCTGCTAAACCATCGGTGCATCCTGAAGGTAATTTCCGTTGGGACGACCATTTCGTTGAAGAAGTTAGAAGAGCAACTTATGCATGTGGTGTTTTCGTGTTCTACCCTATTTTCTGGACTATCTACTCCTCCATCAACAATAACCAAATTTCTGTTGCTGCAAACATGGAATTACATGGATTAAGTAACAGTATCATGACAAGTTTCAATAGTATCGCCATTATTGTGTTCATTCCAATCGTCGATAGATTTTTCTACCCATTCATGAGACGTTTCACTCCAATGAAACCAATTTCCAGAATCACCATTGGTTTCTTCTTCTCCTCAGCTGCGATGGTCTATTCTGCTGTGTTGCAACACTTTATCTATAAAGCTGGTCCATGTTATGATCAACCAAGAGCTTGTGCTCCAGAATATGCTAACGTCCCAAACAGGGTCCACATTGCCATTCAAGTTCCTGTCTACGTGTTGGTGGCCATGTCTGAAATCTTTGCTTCTATCACTGGTCTTGAATATGCTTATAGTAAATCTCCAGCATCCATGAAATCATTCACCACCTCCATTTTCTTGTTTACCTATGCCGGTGGTTCCTTGATTGGTATGGCTTTGGCTTCTACTGCCAGAGATCCAATTATCATCTGGAACTTCACTGGGTTGGGAATTGCTGCATTTATTGCTGGTATTGTTTTCTACGGAATCTTTAGAAAGTATAACAAATTGGAAACCCAACAACAAGCTTTGGATTATGACAATGACACCGACCTTCAACCAATGGCGTCATACGCTCATTCCGCCAAGGGTGTATAATAACATTCATTCTTGGAATATTTTATGTCGTTTTGCTTGTTTTTATCAATCTTGATGTATACTTATATATTAAACGATATTAATTCGAAATTAAACTGTTAATAGTATGTAGTTCCTAACCATGTTCACAATTAATAAACCCTTTTGTACAATTCAAACAAAGAAAAAAAACGACATAAGAGATATAACGCGGGACATTAACGAGACGCGCGTTATTCCACGTCTTCCACTACAACGCCAAGTCAACAGGAAAAAAAAAAAAAAAAAAATAGAAAACGAAAACAACAATAAAGGAAAAAAAAAAGAAAATAAGTAAATAAAGGACAAACAAGCTACAAGGTCTCCTATCATCTCCCAGTATTATACACCACACTACTTCCACAACAACATTATGCCATTGGAGGTAACACAGGCCAGTCAGACACAGCCGACACAACAGTCCACTACCCAAACACAAACACAAGTGGACGATGGGAATAGAATATGTCAATTAATTTGTTCGACGGGACAGTTGGCTAGTTTCCCCTTGAATATTAGTGATAAACCTCCACAGGATGGGAAGATTACATGGTATTTTGGAAGATCAGTAGATTCCGATCTACCGATAACTTCGTCTTCTAGAATTTCCAGTAAGCATTTCCATGTTTGGTTCAACATAAGCGATAAATCATTATGGATCAGAGATACTTCCACCAATGGGACTCATTTGAACAACCAGAGACTAGTTAAAGGGTCAAACTACTTGCTAACACAAGGAGACGAAATCGCCGTTGGAGTAGGAGTGGAATCAGATATTATTAGATTCATCGTGGTATTCAGTGACAAGTTCAATCCAGCAAAAGTTCCCGATAACACTGGCACAGCAGAAGACCAAGGAATACATAAAGACTTTATAATTAAAAACGAAACGATAGGACAAGGAGCATTTGCAACAGTTAAAAAAGCCGTGGAAAGATCCACGGGCGATTCTTACGCGGTCAAGATCATAAATCGACGAAAAGCGTTGAATACTGGTGGTGGAAACGCAATAGCTGGAGTTGATCGTGAACTAGACATTTTGGAGAAACTACACCATCCAAATATAGTCGAACTCAAAGCATTTTATGAGGATATGGATAATTACTACATTGTTATGGAATTGGTTCCTGGTGGCGATTTGATGGATTTTGTTGCGGCAAACGGAGCAATTGGAGAAGATGCGACTCAAGTAATAACCAAGCAGATCTTGGAAGGAATAGCCTATGTTCACAAGATGGGAATATCGCATCGTGATTTGAAGCCGGATAATATCTTGATCATGCAAGATGATCCGATACTTGTGAAGATTACTGACTTTGGTTTGGCCAAGTTTAGTGATAACCTGACAGTTATGAAGACATTTTGTGGTACTTTGGCATACGTGGCACCTGAAGTTATTACAGGTAAATTTGGTTCTTCGCAAATGGAACTGCAACAAAAGGATAATTATTCGTCATTGGTTGATATCTGGTCGTTGGGTTGTTTGGTATATGTCTTGCTAACTTCTCATCTACCTTTTAATGGTAAAAACCAACAGCAGATGTTTGCTAAAATCAAGAAAGGAGAATTCCACGAAGCACCATTAAACTCCTATGATATATCTGAAGAAGGGAGAGACTTTTTGGAATGTTGTTTGCAAGTAAACCCCAAATTACGAATGACTGCAGAAGAGGCATTAAATCATAAATGGTTGCAGGATATATATGATGATGATGAAGATTCTGCCAAATCCTTGAGTTTGTCACAATCACAGTCACAGCAATCGCGAAAGATTGAAAATGGTATACATGTTGAGGCATTGAGTAAAATTGACGAAGATATTATGCTTCGACCATTGGATAGTGAAAGGAATAGAAAATCTGCTAAGCAACAACAAGACTTCAAAGTGCCTAAACGTGTGGCACCATTATCACAACAGCGAGGTGCATCACAAGTACCAATGTCACAACCAATCAAACGACCATACCATATAGACCCTAAAACGAATAAAAAAGTCAACTTTGTACCTGGGGGATCTCAAGAACCTAAAGAATCCCAAGAACCACAAGCAAAGCGATTGAAAATGGATAATTTGTCACTCCATGAAGATGATCAGCAAAAGGATGTTGATGACGATGCAACATACTTAATTCTTGAGCTGTTGGAAACTTCGTTGGTAAAGAGAACAATTAACATTTCCAAATCTCTGTACACGTTTGGAAGAGGAGGAGGTTGTAATGTTACATTAGATGATGATAGACTATCGAAGCTACATTGTGTGGTTTTAAGAAAGAATGATGATGTCTGGTTATTAGATAACAGTACAAATAGCTGTTTCATCAACGAAACAGCAGTTGGAAAGGGAAATAAAGTGAAATTATCTAATGGGGAATCATTGAGTCTTTTCAGAGATAGTCACTCAAACCAGCTGATTGCATTTAAAGTGGTTTTTAAAAATAAACAGATAAAGCAACAACAACAACTGGCTGCAGAGGATGAAAATCATGAACAGGATCAAGAGGCTGTGCAGAAATCCAATCTGAAAACGATAGAACTAGAAGACACTGTAGCAGATCCGGAAGAGAATCAGGAAGTCGAAGTGTTACCACAGGATCCAGCAGATAGGACAGTAGTACAATTATTATTAGACAGTGCACTCAGTGTATAGATTCTTTTGTATTTATATGGCTATTTATGTATATATACAAGTTTGTTTGTTTTATTAGAAGGACAAAGTAGTGATTTGGGAAAGGCTTTTTATAAACAGGAAATAATATATACACCTGTATATCTTTTCTACCTCCACGATATTATATCAATTTCTTCCTTTCTTGGAATGACATGGTGGACACTAAGATACCCAATATTGAACTTCTCAAAGTCAACCAAAAACTGGAATAGTTTAACACGCAAGTTATTCATATACTTATCTTCAAACATTTGTTTCTGGATCGGATCGGATATTTCGTTGAATTGTTTGGTATCGTTGCCAATATCTTGAATCAAGTTTCTTTCCAAACAGGCAACAACCAATTCTTGATCATTCAAATTCCATAGGTTGCCATCTTTGTTCAATCCAGATAAATAGAAATTATCGATGATGAGGTAGTTGTAGTATTCTTGTAACTTGTTACGCAAGTAAGTTTCTGGGTATAATTGGATTGGTGTGATACGAGAAACAAGTCTTAATGATTGACACAACAATCTCACGTGTTCGAGATCTAAATTATAACTGGTTTTTGCTGATAAATCAATCATTTTCTCTTCTGTCAAATTCTTGTTGATTTCTTTGAGTTTGATAATTCCTTTAGGATTCCAAACCCTTGGAACGATGTTTGGTAAAATACAAGTCGACGGGGTGATTTCTGGGATTGCATAGCACAAAACAGGAGTCATCTCTTCAAAAATAAGACAAATTAATGCAAATAATGGGATTTTATAAAAATCCTGGGGTGTACGTTTATAAATTTGAAACTGTTCTCTAGTCATATTGAAAATTGGCAAATTATCTTCATTGCTTGTTTTTTTGGTGACACTATCTTTGGTATTCTTCTTAAATGCCTCTAGCTCTACTTGTTGCATATAAACTCTTTGACTCATGACTTCTACTAGCTTAGTAAATGATGGTATTTGAATCTTGACCTCTCTACCAACCAGATCAATATGATTTATGTAAAAATCTTTTTTGAATTTTCTCAAATCTGAATGGTTCTGCCACACATGTTTGATTCCGAGTTTATAAAAATTGATGATAGTTTTCCCATATTTCACTAATTGTTTAAACTTCAAAACTATACCTTGTGAATCTGGATTTTCTTGAACAACTTGATTATAAAGTTCTTGCTTTGATTGAATGGAGATCGGTAAGGTTTTGGCAGCATTAATTGTGTTTGATTCGGCGTAGGACCAAATTGAAGCTAGCCGTGGTGACCTTTTCAAGTCCTGTATAAATACCGGTTTGTGAGCTGGTAGTTTATAGAATGTTGGCAACCTATTCATTAACCTCAAACCAAGATGAATAACCCAAGGTATATCAAATTGTTTGGTGGGAAAAAAAGTGAAAAAAAGTGGGAAAAAAAAATTATATAAGAAAAGCAACCGCACCACGCAAAAACTACCATGGCAAATAAGAATTGCTGAATCGGAATTTCGGGTACTCCTTTTTACTAATACAAATAACATCGTCACATAACCAAAATGTCATGGATTAAACCAGAGAAAAGAATATCAAGTCAAGGAGATTTAGATAAATGGATCGACTCGCCAACTTATAATCTTGTGTTGGACTTTATTGTCGAGTTGCAAACCTCTGTCATTGGCAAGGCAAATGATTCTCCAGTTCAAGAAAATCCCATTATTGGCAAACTAACTCATCTCTTATCCCAAGTCGATGATCTTATAGATGCTCATCCTACCCATGATACCACTTCACGTTTCGGTAAAATAGAGTTCCGTGATTTTTATAAGGACTTATCTGAGAAATCAAATGACTATATATCGGAAATAACCACCCAGGGTCTAATTGAAACAACCACCTATTTTACAGAATCTTGGGGTAATAGCACGAGAATAGATTATGGATCTGGTCATGAATTGAATTTCATCTCGTTTTTATTATGTTTGAAACAAGAAGGTATCATTACTCATGCCGACTATCCTGCGATTGTTTTAAAAGTGTTTACAAAATATATGGAGGTTATGCGTAGATTACAGAAAACTTTCTGGCTAGAACCTGCCGGGTCACACGGAGTATGGGGATTAGATGATTATCATTTTTTGCCGTTTTTATTTGGTGCAGCACAGTTGGCAACCCATCCCCATATGAAACCGAAACTGATCCACAACGATGAATTGGTCGAGATGTATTATAAGAAGTACATGTATTTGGAATGTATTTATTTTATCAACAACATCAAGACGATTCCAAACCATCAAGGTAAGTTGAGTTTGCGTTGGCACCTGCCTATGTTGGATGATATTTCATCTGCCAAAACTTGGGATAAAATCAGAGTGGGAATGGTTAAAATGTATAAAGTAGAGGTATTGGGTAAACTACCAATTATGCAACATTTCTTATTTGGCAGTATTATAAAGTGTCCTGATGGGATTGAAGAGCACGAACATAAAGAAGGTGAAGAGAATGATGATGGTGATGATAATTGTGGACACAACCATGCCAATACTTGGGGCGATTGTTGTGGAATCAAAATCCCAAGTGGTATCGCTGCAAGTGAGAGTCTCAAAAAGGCAAGTATCCCATTTGATTAAGTAATTATTAATAGTTTTGTATTGTAGTTAATGATATCTATTCATTATATCCTATGTTTGTAGATATTAATACATTTTTAGGGAATACCCCGGGGAAGGGTAACAATATTTTCAACCGTTTCTTGTCGTCATCGAATTTACTTACGTGGATGTACCCCATAACGCTAGTATTTAATAAATCTTTCCCAATTTTCTTTTCGTTGTTTGATAAATGTGTGATTGCAATGATGGAGTTGTCCAAATTTGAACTGTTTGGTTCATCCAACGACTGGTAGTATTTGGTCAACTCTTTATCATCGTCGTCTTCCTTCTTACTGGATTCGTCTTGTTCAAAGTCATCACCTCCAGGAAGGAAAGCCATTTGTGAAATCAAATCTTGTGTTAAAACATTTTTGTAGATCTTCAACCCCAGCAATTCTATATCTGTTTTGAATGGTGACAATCTGGTCTTGAAATTACCATTGAAATATTCCTTGATGGTCTGCTCTTGTTGTAAACGTATAAACTTGTCATCTGTTTCAACACATCCAGACAGTTTATTCAATTTGATGATATTTAATTGGTTTAATTTATGTGCAAATTTCTTATTCAATTCAATGGCCAATCTTTCATTTCCAATGATCACTATATGATCAATCAAAAAATTCGACACTATGCTTTCGATGACATCAAAGTTTTTCAGAGTTAATGCAGGTGTATCTATGATGACCCCATTATTCTTGATATTCAAATCCTGTTCCAATCTAGACAATACAGTAATTCCTAATTTTTCAATCATCAACTTGTACAAGTCCAAGTTATCGTTGAAATCCACCATACCGAAGTTCTTAACTATTGGTTGTTTTGGATTATGCGATAATGTCCCACTTGTTGTCGTGAACCCGTATCCATTGCAACTTTCTATATCAAAAAAATCACTAATTGGTGTAGCTGTCAACGATCCAGGTAAAGCAAATACCCCATCACGAGGTTGTAAGTTGACTAGTATTGGAGTGTTGTTCATCTTGTTAGCATACGATGCGAGAATTTTCAGTGTCGTTGTTTTCCCTGAAGAGTTAGAACCAATAATCAAAACCCTAGGACCCGTTTGTTGCTGTTCTAATGCACATGAAAAGTTGTAATCTCTAACAAGTTGCCTCTTACTCTCCAAGTACATGTGTAGATTAACAATCGAATTCATATTTGATTCATCACTCAAATATTCTATGAACCCATCATCTGACGAGGAAACTAGAGATAAATCATCCCTATTATCAACTAATGAATACTCAACAACTGCATCACCAACAGGAGAGTACAAAAAAGTCTTGGTTCCTGACAATTGTATGTCAACATTGTTGGATAGTTCTGTACCATTGATTTCTGCGATGCCAGATACAACTTTCAATTTAATGATTTTATTGAAGGGAACCTCTATACGCCATTCGTGATTTTCTGGGATAGTGATACTTATATTTGAAATATCATCATTGACTTGTTCGATATTTCCAAATCCAGGTATAGACATTGTATTGATGTGATAAACTTGTATCTTGTATGTATCAAATCTGGAAAACCAAAAAAATTGTTAGGTCGAGAGAAAAATATAAAGAGGCAAGAGTGTGTCGCGATTAACCAAAAAGAAAAATCAGAAATGTCGTATTAAACACCATTTACGTACGTACCCTATAGAAAATAATAATTAAAAATAAACCCACCTATACTTCGTATGCTTGAACCGGTCAACCATGCGGTATTTTTCTTGCTTTATATACCATCGAATGATAACTTTTTAGGTTTGATTTTCATTTGACTTTTTGTCAACTTTACAATTCTCTTTTTACCAGTTTTGTGATTTATGAGCTCCATATGAGTATCGTAGTTGATGCCGTTGTGAGGCACTGGGGCATTCGTCTTACGTTCACTATTATCTATAAATGGATTCGTCATATTAGCTCTAGGGATTTTTTCAACCTCAGACATCGTCATGACCTCCCAATCCTCTTCTTCTGGATCTTGTTCTTTATCTGAATCCGACAATTTTTGTTCAGTCATGATCTGTTTTCTTGGTGTGGAAGGCACTTTAAATTCGTTTAGTTTCTTTGTATCAAAAACAGGTGGTGGTGGTGGTGGTGGTGCTACTTGAGACAATGAGTTATGGCATCTTCCTGAACCAATAGTTGAGGGAGATGGTAATAAAATTCCAAATTTTTCGTTGGAAGTAAACAAGTCTAGGTTCTTTTTTGATTTGCAAGGTGATTTCTGTGGAGTTGCTGGAGTGAAAGGAAACTTACCAGTCTGTGATGCTTCCTGTCTTCTTCTGATAGCAACGGGACTGTTGACTTGTTTTTTAGTAGCTGTAGAAGGAGTCAACAAAGTGTTTGATTGAAAAGGCGTAGCTGTGGCTGTTGAAGTTGCAGTTTGGTTAGTCTTCCTCCTTGGTGGAGTTTGTGGTGTGATAAAAATAGATGGAGAATCGACAGGAGACATTGTGGTTTGTAAATTAACTAGTAGAATATATCACAATATATATGGATGTATGATGCTTGTTGAAAAGTCCCGATTTGAGATTATTTTTGAAAGAAAGAAAGAAAGAAAGAAAGTTGTTGGTGTGTGATTCGATATTAATTTTTTTTTTGTTTAATTATGAAACCAAAAAAAAAAAAAAAAAATTACATAAGAACCAGCAAATAAATTACAACGTTAACACCAAATTTATCTTTTGAAAGGAGTAACGAGAAAAAAAAAAGAGAAGAAAATTTTTTTACATACAATTTAAATACGCGTCTAAATTTTTTAGTTTTAATTTTTTTGTGGTCAGAAAATTGGAAATGGCTGGTAGGGAGAGATGATACGCTGGTTATTGTTAAATTTACTACAATTCTAGTACAAAATTTAATTGAAAATGAGATTTGAAAGTAGATGAGTTTGATGGTAGTGATTTAGGATCTATCTTTACATAGTACTTTTCTTCTACGCGAATAAACGATTCAATCGTCTGCAGTAACTGAGCTATATATGTACGTACAAAATAAATAAACTCAAAAGTAGTGTCCAACTCAAAACATCCTCATTTTTTAAAACAGTCGTGTAGAGAAACGTTAGGGCAATTACATAACAAACAATGAACAGAGATTATGGATAATTAGGTGAATTAAGCACCTATTGCTTGTAACTCATAATATCATTCCAATCTTCATATTTGAGAGAGTTTCTCCATTTTGAGGTTTGTGTTGTGGTGATAATAAGCAGCCAAGAAGATAATCTATCCGTAAAATAGAATATGGAGATGAATCACTTTTGATTTCTCTATTGTCTCTTGTAGTGAAAGACTTTCTAGTATAAAGAAGAACCAATATCACGTACAAGTATATCATTCGCTCTCTACATCATTTTCATCAAGGTCAACTGTTATTCGTTATTGAACCGCACGGCAGCGACTTACATCTAGAATCAATATAAAAAGAAAGAAAAAAAAATATCCGTGTTTAATTGCTGATAAACGCTATTGATGCGTAAATTGGGGTCTTTCTACTAATCTAATGGTTTCGTACTACATATATGGTTCACGGGGATGTGTTCCAATGGAAGAGACGGATATTTGCCTATATGTTGCTTTGTCTTTCCTCGGATAAATGACGGAATGAGAGGAAGAGAGAGAAGGAAAAGAAAAGTTTCAAAGTTAACAATAGCAACATCTTATCTCCATGGGTCAAGTGCATCAAGGAGAACACTTCATGTCAACTCCTCAATCCATTGTGCTGGCTATATAACATATCGATACTTTGATGCCGTTTCTAAGTAGTGAAATACCCTACACCAATGTCGCGTTGATATACGACATACGACATCTTCACAGCAAAGCAAAGAAAAAAAAAATAACAAAAAGCAAAGAAAACTTCTGTCCATTTCTTTTGCCCATTGTTCTCTTAGTGTTATCTCCCTTCCGTAGTATTTATGGGCCGAAGAGAAGAAAAATAATTCGAATAATAATCGTAGTAATAATAATAATAATAAATAATAATAATTAACTTAACATCAACAATAAACAAAAAAATAAAAATAAAAAAAGTTGAGCGAGAAACTCAAAAAACAGAAACAGAAAAACAAAAAAAAAAAAATTCAAAATTTCTTCCAACTCTTTTATATCTTGCCCTCCCGTATTTTCCCTTGTTTTTTTTTTTAACAACCTTCTCATATACACACATATATGATATATTATCATACTTCATACAATCACTACAGAAAAAGGGGAATAACTAACTAATCAATATAAGATTCCCATTGACTCTGTACCTGTTTTATTAATAATAAAAGAAATAGATTGCGTTGTGTTTTGTCTGGCTTAATCGTTCCGCCAACTACGTAATTTTTTTTTTTTTTTGACTGCATTAACTATTTCCACCAAAGGTATACAAACAATCTTTGAATATCCTTCGTTTTATTGCATTTTGGGGTTTAAACTGTATTCATTATATTATTTAAAATAAAAGGTACTTGATAGATAGAATACACAAACAAACACGGATAGTTCCAACCGATCCTGCAAATAGTAGACAACCAAAGAGAGAACGAGATAGCAATAGCCGTAACCCTGAGGATTTAATTTCAATTTTTAATTTCAATTTTTTTTTTCTTTTCGAATTTTAATTTATATTTTTTCGGCCAGTTCTTCACTTTTTTCAACAACATCAAAACGAATTCACACGTTTTTTTTCTTCCTTTTCCTTTTCCTTTTATCTTATTGTATTTAAACTAATAGACTTATCACGGTAGTTCTTGTTTTGATTGTTGTCACATTTACTTCATTAACAAAATGGGAATTATATCGTCAATATTCTGCTGTGGAGTAGAATCCAAAGACGACCACAATGATAAGATACACCAACCCACAGGTTCTAATGGCTCATCTTCCAAAAAGAAAAATACATCCAATTCAAAATCAATAGCCACAGGAAACGACAATACCAACGGTAGTTCGTCGCGGAAGCAACAACAAGATAGAGCAAGCAAGAAAAATACCAATGGAACCAATTCCACGGCGGACACCATAACAGCAACTAACAAGAAACAACGAGACGCAACGCGAAATAATAATGCTACTTCCCGGTCTAATAATCATTTAGATGCTACTAAGGATCATGATATTGACTTGGTGGGTGACGATGACGATGACGACGACGACGATGAAGAAGAAGATGATGAATATGACGACGAAGACGAGGATGGTCAAATAGAACAAAATGAATTAGAAGAAGAAGAAGAGCAAGAAGGAGGAGACATAAGAAGAAATGGCGAACATGACGCCTTAAAGCCTACTAAAAAAGAGCTCTTGGATGACGACCAGTCTGTTAATGAGATCGAAACTATTACCAATACCAACGACGAGTCCAATAATAATACACCAAAATCCAATCATAGAAATAACGGCAGCAGCAGCAGCAAACCTGAACAATCATCAAGAGTCAACCCGTCGGATATAATAACGCAAGTTCCAGAGAATGGACAGTACAACCCACAAGTCAACGTGTACCTGAAGAATGCAGATACTGATGGTGCTAACGACGACAACAACGACGACATTAGCGATGAGGAGTCGTTTGTTGATTTGACCAAATTGCAAGAAGGTCAAGCATTCAACCCAGAAACAGGGTTTTTATTGGGCAAGAAAGATAAAAACTTTGGCAACAAAAAGTGTCTAATATTAGATCTAGATGAAACATTAGTACATTCTAGTTTCAAATATTTACGCACCGCTGATTTTGTCATTCCAGTTGAAATCGATAATCAAATACACCATGTTTATGTAATCAAGAGACCAGGCGTTGATGAGTTTTTACAGAAAATGGGTAAGATATTTGAGGTTGTTGTGTTTACTGCATCGGTGCTGAAATACGGTGATCCATTGTTAGACAAGTTGGATATATACAACTCTGTCCATCATCGATTATTCAGAGATTCATGTTACAACTATCAAGGCAATTTCATCAAAAACTTGTCCCAGATTGGTCGTCCTTTGCAAGATACCATAATCATTGATAACTCACCAGCATCTTATATTTTCCACCCGGATCACTCAATTCCTATCAGTAGTTGGTTCAGTGATCTGCATGACAACGAATTATTGGATTTGATTCCATTCTTAGAAGATTTGGCAAAACCAGTCGTTGATGATGTTGGTTTGGTATTAGATATATCCTTATAGAAAAAGAAAGAAAATGCAACTAATAATTTAAGCTCTCGGATAAGAGCATCTTCACACTGTTTACAATTGGAGAAATAAAATTCACCAGAACTCCTTCCATTCCTGACCAGATTTGGTGTACTTAAAAAAGAAGCAGGACTTGACCACAACTATAAAACATCATTAAATCTTAATAAATCAAGAACAACATCATAATAAAAATACCAAACCAAGCAACCCAAGATTCAGGAGTTGTGTAAAAGAAAGGCAACCTAAACGGAGTCAGGGTAATTTGCTATTGCAGCTAAATGCACCTGAACATATCATCAATTGTTATCAACTAGCTAATATCTGGTTAATTTTCCACCACATTTTTTATACACATATTTTTAATTTCTGTCAATTGTATCATATATATATCTTTTATACACCGTTATATAAATCTATAAACCATATATAGTAATAATATTAATAATTTAATAACAAGTTTATGGTACGAATTGAAATCCCTTGTTTATGTTATCGCACGGCTGATATTAAGGGTTTTCATGCAAAAACGAGGATCGTCGCTAGGTGCAACTACAATCGGGTTGGCGTTGCATCTAGAGATGATGTGTTTTGACAGTTTGATATGATCTGCTATTCAAATGATATAGAGTCGCCGAGTTTATGAGTTTACCATGAAGAGTTGATCTTTTAAACACTCCTACTTTCCTGATACAATAATCCTACAAAAAAAACCACAGGATTAACAACAAATAAAACAACGTATATTTCTCTCCATATATATATTTTGTTATTAACCTAACAAAGCGTCATCATTCTTAATTTGTTCATCTTCTAACTGTTCCTGTTCTTTAGCTTCTTTTTGTTCTTTATCTTCAGCTTGTTTTTCAGCATCCAGTTCAGCCAACTTTTCTGCCTCAGCTTTAGCTTCATCAGCTAATTCTTGTTCGGCGGGGGATAAACCATACTCTTTGTACAAACCAGCCAATGTATCACTTGCTTTATTAGATGCTGATTTAACTGAGGCAATAACTTGATGATGATGTCCTGAAATACCAGTAATTCCTAATAATACAAGGAATGCGGCAAAAATACTAAGAAGCACAATTCTTTGTGATCTAAACATCCTATTGGATATGTTAGTTGAGTTTGCGATCATCGTGTATTATATGTGTGTGTGTGGTTGTTTTAAGAAGTTGGGATTGCCTTTTGGTGAATAATGTGGTTCGTTGTTTTCAAATTTGAAAATATAAAATTCCAGGTCGCGACTGATGATTGTAATAGTGCGTGTACACCAGGCTAGTACCTAGTCAAAACGTTTGAATCCACCATAACTTATATATACAATTCTCTTTCTCCATATGAAGAATGTCATTCCTGTTCTTTACCATAGGAGACCATAATTCTTTCATTCTTCTGATTGGGTTTTAATATCCACTTTCTGTAACAATTTCTTCAATATCCCTCTGTTATCAATTTCCGGTTACAAAAATCCACCCCTACATTAAAAAAAAGATCCAAGTAAAAAAAAATATTTATCTCCGTCCGATGAGTACAGACCACCCATATAGAAACACAACCAAACAATGAAGATAAAGACGATAAGTAGATCATCAGACACGTATGTTCCAGTCAAGAACACGCAGGAATCAGCACTCCCTCGTAACTTGAACCCAGCATTGCACCCGTTTGAACGTGCAAGAGAATACACCAGGGCATTACAAGCAACCAAATTGGAACGTATGTTTGCCCAGCCGTTTGTTGGGCAACTAGGAGATGGACATCGTGATGGTGTGTATGGATTATCCAAGAACTTCAACAGCACCAACCAAGTGGCCAGTTCTTCAGGAGATGGGATTATCAAGTATTGGAACTTGACAGATCGATTAGAGACAGCTAGTTTCAAAGCACATTATGGAATGGTGAGTGGGATTTGCATATACAATAACCAGATGTTCAGTTGTGGGGACGACAAGACCGTCAAAGTATGGTCTGTCAACACTGATGACTTTGACACCAGAGTTAATGACGACGAAGTATACACCAACAAGAATCATGGGGGAACTGGTAACAAAAACAGTGGTGGGTTGTTAAAGACATTCGTTGGGGAGCATTCATTTAAAGGTATCGACCATCATCGTGACGACGACTTGTTTGTCACTGGAGGTGCAGCTATACAGTTATGGGATATCAACCGATCCAAATACATTTCCAATTTGAGTTGGGGGTGTGACAATGTCAACACTGTCAAGTTCAACCAGAGTGAAACCAATATAATAGCCAGTACTGGGTCCGACAACTCCATCGTGTTGTACGACATCAGAACCAACACACCTGTTCACAAAGCAGTGACAAGTTTGAGAAATAACGCCTTGTGTTTCAACCCCATGGAACCATTCAATTTCGCCTCGGCATGTGACGATACCAATGCGTACAGTTGGGATATGAGGAAAATGGTCAAGCCAAAGAAGGTGCACAAAGGACACGTTGCTCCAGTTATGTCCGTAGACTACTCGCCTACTGGTCAAGAATTGGTGACGGGAAGTTGGGACAAGACAATAAGAATATTTCCTGCGTTGGACGGTAGATCACGCGACGTTTACCACACCAAGAGAATGCAGAGGGTATCGGCAGTGATGTTCACGACGGATAGCAAGTACATATTATCCGGATCTGAAGATACCAGTATACGTGTGTGGAGAGCCAGATCTGACCTGAGAAGTGCTGTTAAGTCAGCCAGAGAAAGAGCCAAGTTGGAATATGACGACAAATTGAAAGAACGTTACCAACACATGCCTGAGATCAGAAGAATTGCTAAACATAGACACTTGCCTAAGGTGGTCAAGAAGGCAGAAGAGATCAGAAGAAACAGTTCCAAGAAATAGCGTGGTTAATAGAAATTATATAAATGTATACAAATTATTATTATTAATATTAAGTTTTCTCTATAGATGCGACAGGTGGAAATTGCTATATTTCTTGTTGGCCGAGTATAGCACATACATTAAACATGCGTCGCATAGTAGACACAACCCAGCAACCAATGCCACCGAAAGACATTTATTAAGACAAACAGTCTATATGTATCGAGTGTTTATTTTATTAATGTAGATGATGAATACTATACACTATTTAAATGCTCATTTGTGTGGATAAAAGACTTCACGAGCAACACCTTCTTCAGTTAAAACAACCATACGAGTCAATCCACCAGATGAACCATCGAAAGTCTTCGCATAATGTAAACTACTTTTCACAAAGGCAACAGCTTCATCCAATTCCATACCAAGTTTAAAATTATCATTACAATAAGCATAGATATAAGTAGAACCTGAACCAGCTATAGCATAATCAGATTCATGGATAGATCCACCAATTGGCACTTGGAAAACAGAACCTTTCTTCAGTTTCTTATCATATCCAGCAACTATAATCCCAGCAGTTAAATTATCTTTGTTATTGTAACACAATTCTTGGAATACGTTGGCAGCAATTCGTGTTTCTGGTTGTTCTCCATTAGGAAGTTGACTGGAATAAATTTGAAGATAATATTTGACAATATCAGCAACAGCTTGAGTATCAGCTGCTGAACCAGAACGACAACAATAGATTGTATCATGAATTTGCGTTAATTTATCAGTAACTCTGTTGGCAATATATGTACCGGTGGTGGTACGGGAATCTGCAGCTAAAATAACCCCTTTGTCGAATTTGACAGCCATAATTGAGGTCCCCAAATCAACTTCCCCCTTTTTAAGGTGTGTGATATCAACATTAATAGAATCCATAGTATTAAATAATAGTCTGTGTGTGTATGTATGTGTGTTGTAGGTAATTGAGTTTATATTTGGTGTTTGGCACAAATTCCTCGCCACTAGCATTTTTTTTTTTGATCGTTTTTTTCTCTTTTTCGTCCTTTGATTTTTCGCTGCCTTTTTTGGGTTGTTGATGCGACTTCCGGTTAATCCACGTGATCAACCCTCGGAGTAGTCATTATTTTATTTTATTTAAATTATTGGTAGTGTGTAAGATTGTGGAATTTAAAAATTCTCTTCTTTGTTACCTTTATTTAATATATGACTATATACCTGGACAAGGATCTTATATTATTTTAGTCTTTTTTTGTCCACTTTTTTTTTCTTTCTCAAATAGTATATATCTATATGAACTTCATAGCATGATGTTGTTGTTGTATATTCTATTCCTAGTTAATGTGGTGCTTGCAACTGTCGTTCCAACTACCAAACTCGACTTAACCGCAAACGAACAAACGTACTTACAAGGAGATCCAGCAGTTACTCATAAAGTTATATTTACCATAAAACAAGGTGATGCCATATTAGGAGACTTGGCACTTGCTTTATTTGGAGAACAATGTCCTGAAACAGTTGAAAACTTTTATCAATTATCAGCCATGAACTACGGGTACGGCTATAAAGACTCTGGATTCCACAGAATCATCAAGGGGTTTATGGTCCAAGGTGGTGTTTTCCAAGGTAATGGAGGTAAACTGATATACGGAGATCGTTTTAATGATGAAAATTTTGTGTTGAAGCATGACAAATTGGGTAGATTATCCATGGCCAATGCGGGACCAAATACCAATGGAGGACAATTTTTCATAACAAATGTTGACAAAACCGATTGGTTAGATGGGAAACATGTTGTGTTTGGTCAGTTGGTCGGTGGATTTGACACTTTGGAAAAGATAAGTAATGTTGAAGTTTCCGATACAAAACCATTGGAACCAGTTGTTATCGCTGATATCCAAACTGCGATCAGAGAAGATCAACAGCAACTGCAACAACCACCACCACCACAAAACCAACAACAAAAACAGGAAGCAGAAAAAGAATCTAAAGGATTAATTGGAGATATTGTTCAAGGACCAAATTCAATTTATAGCTACTTATTCATTGGTCTTTTGTTGGTTGTTGTTGGTTTTGCTTTTGTAGCTTGGTCCAACAGAAAACGTAGTGTCACAATCACAACGTTCAAAGATTAGGCACGACAAACAGAAACAGAAAAAAAAAAATCAATTATTTAGAGAACTCTTTTTATTATTGAAATGTACGACGAAATCATATTAACGTAATACCCCCATCACCTTGTATTATCAGAGATGTATGAATTCCCTATTGTTCTGGTAAAGAATTATCCCTTTGGTACTTCCAATACTGAATTATTTGAATTTTTTGGCAAGTATGGAAATATCCATCAAATACGAACCAACTCATCCCAACCAGGTACATGTTTCATAATCTATAGAAATCTCATCAACGCTCAAAGAGCAGCTCAAGAATTAAATGGGGTTAATTTCAATGGAAGATATATCATTACATCAATGTACCAGGTTGATAAATCCAAGATAAATCAACAAGAGATGGAATTACGACAAGAACAGTTGAATGAATTGAAACAAAAATACTCTATTAAATAGAAAGGTCAATTAATCCTAACAAATAATAACTAACCAATCCCAAAAATACAAATCCAGAAATCTTGGCAATTTTGTAAATAAATGCCACTTGGGTATACTGGTATTTGACAAATACGTCCAATTTATGCAATTCATCATACAAGTTTTTATAATGGACAGTAACTTTGGTGTGACCCTTGGAGACATCCAAGTATGATAATTCATTTTCAATACTGATTGATTCATAGGCAATTGGAGATGAGACGTTTTGAAATTCGGCATTTTCTGGTAAATAGAATTCTAAATAAACATCTTGATATGTGACGTCTCTTACTGAATTCAAAATTGGGAATTTGATAATGTATTCATCTTGGTGATCATGTAATTTGTGAACAAATTTAGACACATCTTCAGACCACCCAAGGGTGAAATTATATTTCCATCCACCAAAGATAGGATATCTTGGTTGTAATAATAAATGGTTCTTGAAAACCTTGTGTGTAGAAACAACACCAACTTTATCGGTATAATAGTAATCATCAAATGGTCTGTCTAATAATGGAATTTCTAAATGACTTAAAGCCCAGTGGTTTCTAGTACCTTCGTATCTACCTTTCATCCAATCAACACGAGAAAATCCTTTATCTAATTCAGCACCGGTGTTGGTCAATTCATAGTATTCTTCAATGGAAACCTTGTTAATATCTGAAGCTGGTAACCAAATAGATCTGTTTAAACTGACAGCTTTGGTTAATGGACGATTGTGATCATACATTAATCCCATTGGTTTCAAGGCAAATGGAGGAATATCTTCAAACACTGGACCATATTTCAAAGCTTGGTTATCAACTCTTGGTTTGACATCTGGTAAACCAGCAGTTGGTACAACATCAATGTGCAATTCCATTTCTTGACCTTTAGACATTCCAGTAAGGGCTAAAGTGTATTCTTTGGTGACATATGCTGAAAATGGGAACTTGTTGGTTTTGTATAACAATTGTTGAGTGGCATCCATTGAGATCTTGGCAGGGACACTGACCAAACTATTAATATAAACATAATTTATCTTTATTTCCACGTCTGAGTTTGGAGCAATTGGTACTGGCAATTTCAATTTGAATACTTTATCAGGGACAACTTCGTCAATTTGAACCTCCAATAATTTTTCACCAATAAAGGCAGAAAAGATACTCAATTCCTCAACACTATCGAATCCATCATTAACCACAAAGTAGTATTCATCTTGAGGTTTTTCATTAATGTTTTTGATTTGGATTAAGTCGGTTTCTTTGACGAACCCTTTACTGAGATCAATTGTACGGATATAATTGGTGTTTTCCCAGTTGTTGTCAAATGATAATGAATCTAATAGCTGAGCGCTACAAAAGGAAAATATAAGTCCAATTGTAATCAAGAATTTCCACATCATTTATCAATAAGTCTAATAATATCTTCCTTATGGGGTGGTGGGTGAACAACACTTATATCCTCGACAAAAAAAAAAAAAAATAAAAAAGAAAAACAGAGTGTGCGTTGAAAAATTTACACCGCCAGGAAACCAAAGCCAAACGTCACAAATATTTCTTCGTGTACTAAGGCACAAAAAAAAGTGGAAGAACGTTGGATGCTACGGACGCGACCTATTTGATTTATGACGGTGTAGATGGAACACAGAGAAGGATAACAATATCACGTAGATGACGAACAGAGAGAGAGAGAGTTGTAATCCATTCCAGTAGATCATTTCTCTATGATAATCTAGAAATTGATGGTTATATTTCTGGTGTGAAATTCCACCTCATCCACGTGACTTGACCCCACGTATTTTGACTTTTTGACTTTTTTTTATTTTTATTTTTTTTTTGGCGTTTCACTTTGTTGTTGATTTATGATCCCGTTTCATCTATCAACATTAAACCACAACAAATTAGGAAATGTCCTCCTCGACATCTGGTAAACATGTAAGAAGATGTATTGACATATTTCCGTTAGTCCTTTCTACCATATTCCATATAGTAAATACATAATACATCACAGCAAGCAAACTAAAAATTACTATACTAAATGCATCGACGGTTAACTTCTTCTCTCTTCTATGATTTTTTGTATTCTCTTTTTTTTTGCTTTGTATTTTTTTTTGTTCTCTTTGGTGCTGTAGCAATTTCAAGTGTAAACAAATTTTTTATTGGCCACTCAGAAAATTTTCAACCTTTTATAAACAACACTTGCTGTTTCACTCACCTCAACACTTGCTCCTTTTTTTTTCTATTCTTATTCCCTTTTCTTTTGTCATCTACTTTTACCAGACCTTATAAAGGAGAAAGGATGTCTTTCCAGGATCTTATTCCCGTTGTTAACAAGCTTCAAGACATTGTCGCCACTACCCTGTTGGCAGATATCGATTTGCCTCTCTTGGCAGTAGTTGGGTCGCAATCATGTGGGAAATCATCTGTCTTGGAGAATATTGTTGGTAAAGATTTCTTACCAAGAGGTACTGGGATCGTCACTAGAAGACCATTAGTTTTACAGTTGATCAATGTTAATGAAGATGACCCTATCGTCAAAAAAGTCCCCCAACCCCTGCCAGAAGAACAGAGAAGAGATAAAGCATATTCCGATTCTCTGGACGAAGTTAATTTAGAAGACCATTTGAGACGTATGAATGGTGGCGGTAGTGGTAGTGGTAACTCTAAGAAACCACCTGCCGAATGGGGAGAGTTTTTGCATATTCCAAACAAGAGATTTTATGATTTTCACGATATTAGAAGAGAAATTGAATCGGAAACTGCCAGAATTGCCGGACAAAATAAGGGTATCAGTAGATTACCAATAAACCTTAAAATTTACAGTCCTAACGTATTGAACTTGACATTGGTTGATTTACCAGGTTTAACCAAAATCCCAATCGGTGACCAACCTACTGATATTGAAAGACAAACCAGAAACTTGATTTTGGAATACATTTCTAAGCAAAATTGTATAATCTTGGCTGTGTCTCCAGCAAACGTTGATTTAGTTAATTCCGAATCCCTTAAATTGGCCAGACAAGTTGATCCTACTGGTAAACGTACTATTGGTGTGCTCACCAAGATTGACTTGATGGATCAAGGTACAAATGCATTGGATATTTTGAAAGGCAATGTTTATCCGTTGAAATTAGGGTTCATTGGTATTGTCAACAGATCTCAACAAGATATATCTGAAAATAAATCTTTAGAGGAGTCATTATGGGCAGAACACCAATTTTTCATAAACCATCCAGCTTATAGAGCTATTGCCAGTAAATGTGGTACCAAATATTTGGCACAGACTTTAAACAAAATTTTGATGAATCATATTAGAGATAGATTACCCGATATTAAAGCCAAGTTGAACACCTTGATTGGTCAAACAGAACAAGAATTGGCTTCTTATGGAGATATTCCAGACTTTGGCAACTCAAAAGATTCTCATGGAGCTACCATTCTTACTTTGATGACAAAATTCAGTAGTTCATTTGTTGGGTCTATTGAAGGGTCTATGGTGAATGAAATTGCCACTAAAGAATTATGTGGTGGGGCAAGAATTTATTATATTTATAATGAAATTTTTGGATCTCAATTAGCATCAATAAATCCAACTCATAATTTAACTATTAATGATATTAGAACTGCTATTAGAAACTCCACTGGTCCAAGACCTTCTTTATTTGTACCGGAATTGGCATTTGATATATTGGTTAAACCACAAATTAAGTTATTGGAAGAACCTTCCCAGAGATGTGTTGAGATGGTTTATGAAGAATTAATGAAGATTGTTCATAGTGTTTGTTCATCCGATATCTCAACCGAGATGAATAGATACCCAAGATTACAGAATAAATTAATTGAAGTTGTAAGTGATTTGTTGAGAGAAAGATTGGGACCAACTATTAAATATGTTGAATCATTGATTGAAATCAATAAAGCTTATATCAACACCAATCATCCAAATTTCGTGGGTGCTGCTAAAGCCATGAGTATTGTTGTTTCTGAAAGAGAAAAACAAAAAGAATTAGAACTGTCGAGTCGTTTAAGATTAGCATCTAGGAGAATATTAGAAAGAAATGGAGGTGGTAATGCCAGTGGTATTGAAGAAGTACAAGAGGGAGATGAAGAGGGAGAAGGAGAAGGTGGTGAAGAATACAAGCAAGCTAAACGAGAAGTTGAAGATCTTGAAGCTGATATCAAATCAATTGATGAAGAACTTCCAGGTAAACATAAACGTCATACATCCAACAATGTTGCTAGATCCGATTCATCAACATCACAAAATCATTTCCATCAACATCAACATCAACATGTTCATCAAGAATCTTATTTAAATTATTTCCTTGGCAAAGACCCACATGTTGTTCATCAACATTTACAAACCCAAGCTCAATTAAACCCAACTCCATTCAAATTCCCTCATCCACAAGAATCCTCATCTTTACAATTCAACACTAATTATATTAATGGTGGTACTACCACAAACATGGCACCACATTTGAGTGATTTCAATAAGATGACATTAGCTGAATCAACTGAATCTTCATTTGAAACCGATGAAACTATACATGAATTAAGTGAACGAGAACAAATGGAATGTGAATTGATTAGAAGATTAATTATATCATATTTCAGTATTGTTAGAGAAACCATACAAGATCAAGTTCCTAAAGCTATCATGTGTTTATTGGTTAATCATGTTAAACAACATATTCAAAATAGATTGGTGGTGAAATTATATAATGAGAATTTATTTGAAGAATTGTTGAAAGAAGATGAAGGTATTCAAGCTGAACGTGAGAAATGTTTAGAATTATTGAAAACTTATAAAGAAGCATCCGATGTTATTAGTGAGGTGTTCTAGTAGGAGTGTCTTGTTACTATCTACCTTACCTGTGTACATGTAAATACATCAATTAAATTTATAAAAGAGAAATATATACATACATATCTATATATTTATTTAAATTATAAAAACATCAGAGATTTCTTTCCTTCTTGAATAATTTAAATAATTTTTCATCAAATCATGAAATTTCAAATTAACATTACCTAATTGATCATTAATTGGATTTAAAAATTTATAAATCTCATCATTTGTAGAATATCCAAGGATATCAGGTTCAAGATTTTTCAAAATCGCCAACGTGAAACAAGGTAAGAATAAACATCGATCGGAAATCAATAAATTATCAAATATTTTAAACCACGTATCTAAATTAATTAATTTCAAATCGGTGAATAACGTTAACCACCAATTCATGGTAATTAATTCAATCTCCACGTTTAATCGAATAAAATGATTATATAAGTTAGGAAGTATTATTGGAAGTAATGTTGTTTTCAATTTTACGTTATCTTGATGAACTTCATTGATGGAATTGAAAATAGGTTTGTTATTGTATTGTGGGAGGATTTCTTCAATTAATGATATAAATAACCAAAATATATCTTCTTCTGATGCCTCCCCATGGTCGTGGTCATCATGGGGAATAGCTAATAATAACGTACCTATGATTTTATTCATCCCCTGCGCATATCCAATGTGGGGATACTTTTTAACAAAAGTATACAATATCCGTTGTAGTTTATAAAAATAAACCCCCGGTTTGAATTCAATTATATTATTGAAATAATAATTCGAAGGTAATGTACGATGTAAATCCAAATCAATCTGTTGGATATTCTTCTCAATTAGTTTACTATTATTCCTAACCAGTGATAGTAACAAATCTTGATATTCTCCATTGATACGAATATTATTAGCTCCGGATAAATCTAACCATAAATATCTATATCGTAAAGGTATACCAAATTGATTGATTAAATTAATAAATGGGAAATAATAATGATTTAAATTCATTCCTCGAATACCTAAACTTGGAATGTTATCCTGTTCAAGTATTGTATTAAACATGAAATAATAATTTATATCTTTAATTAAAATATCCCATTTTTTATCAAAATATAAATTTGTATCATCATGAATTTGTGAGATTTGTTTCAATTGATTAATTAATCGTGATTCATTTTGTTCTTTAATTAATATCCCCATGGTTGTTCCTAACAATAACTTCGATTCTTCATGATCATGATCATCATTCCTTTTGGTTAGTGATTCATCATGAGATACATGAGTTGATGAATGTCTGACTTGTTTCACAAATCCATATTTATCAAATTCCATATTATTCATCTTTGGTAAAGGTATAAACAATTTCGATTTCTTTCTTCGAATACTTTGTAATTCAAGCGGTAGTTCTTGAAGTCCGCCACCACATTCAAATGAAAAACTTTCCGGACTATCATCATATTCATCAATAACACCCCAATTCTTTATCGATTCTAATTCATTATCTAGTAGGAGTTGTTGTTCGGAGTTTATGGAATCGTCATTCTCCTCAATTCTCTTCCCCTTCCAACTTTCTTTTGAGTCTTCTCCCAGTGGTTGTTTAAGTCGTAGTAATTCTTTTTCTTTATTTTGTAAGTCTTTCAGAAGTTGTTTAATCAAGTCTATAGGATCACCATTATACTTGGTAGATATTAGTCGATCAATCTGGGTATATTCTAGTTTATGTAGTTGAGTAATATCTTGATTATCATTCTCAATTAATGTAGATTGAGCATTTGGTGGGATATCCAAGTTAAATGACTCCATCGTGGTGTGGTGGTAGATGGTGGTAGTGGTTTGTTTTTGTTTTTATTATCGTCATATTTTTATTTAAATTCTTTTTTGGTGTAAACACAAAACACAAAACAAAAACAAAAACAAAACAAAAAAAATAATAATTAACTATCTAACTAAAGTGAAACACGTGAATATCAAACACTGTTGATTCTAAACAACTCATAAGGAAAGTATAACAAGGGTAGAGATAGTAGGTCGTATGGTTATGGTTAAGGTTATAGGGTGGAAAAAAAAATGTTATAAATCTCTTTGTAAAGCGTTCCGTCCTTATGCAGGGGAAATGCTAATTTTCTCTGTAATTTTAAAAGTTGACAAGTTCCGAACCGGCGTCTACTTCTTAACGAAGTTTCTGCACGACTCGGCCACTGGATAAACCAGCTGAATTCCAAATTTTTCGCTTTACCATATCATGTTTAAGTCACGTGATATTCAGTCACATTGGAAAAAAAGACAATCAATTTTACAACCGATGTGGTAACGTTTCCAAAACAACCGTTTTATTTTTTGTCTCTTTACTACCCGAGCTGTGGCACACTCCGTCAATCTTTTTGTAAACTTATGCACACCCTAATCCTCAAACTTGGATTCAGATGTTTCATAACGGAATTTCAAGGGAAATAATTATATATTTGAAAACGTGCGTGCCTGTGAGTATATGTCATGTACGTTTGTGTGTAAGTCTCATGGAAGTTGTCAATGGAAAGAAGAGTTGTGCGTGAAAATAAAACGAGATAGGTGAGATGAAAAAGTGGGACAATTTCATTACTCGGTTTTGACACACGTGAAATGCGCAATAGTCGATGAAATTGATGATGGAAGTGGAACAGAAAAGGAAAAGAGAAGAGAAGAGAAGAGGTGACGAGGGATGAGGAGAGAAAGGGACAGTATAAACAAATGCCCAGAATATCCTCTAAATATAATAAGGAGGTGAAAATGGTTATGAGATAAGGGATACATATAGTCTGAAGACAATTAATGGGATCTACAGTAGTCACTACATAGATACATTAAAGATGTTATTGTAGTAGCAGAAGATACCACGTAGCAAGTATTTCAAGAAATGTTTTTGTACTTATTGTGTTGATTCAAAATTTCATAATCCGACATAGCCCATGGTAGAATCAAAGCCTTGTTCCTTTGTTCCTTTGTTGTTCCTGAGTACTTGTTAAATGTACAGGTTTCTGGGTAGAGGGTTCTTATCTTGAAGACAAGTGGTATTTATCGGACTTGTTAATACCAATTATAGTCACAAACACATTCGACACAGACAATCCACAACAACACATAGTTGGGCTATTTATAGCATTATTTGTTTGTTTTAGTCGTGTATATCTGAACAGCAATATATTGCGTAATGGATTTTAGGTTAATAGATTTGTAACACAAAATCTGATATTTTTTTCTTTTTCTTTTTGTCTCTTTGTCTCTTTGTTATAATAAAAAATTTTTCTTGTTTTTGACAATTTTGCACCACCTCTGATTGAATTACATAATCAGAGTAACTGGTGGATTAGAACAACTATAACAGAATGGATGATTTGGTATCTTCTTTTATAGCAATGTAGAAATAATTTTAGTAGAGAAAAGAAAATTGTAATTTTATTTATCTTCTTTCTTTCTTTCTTGATTTAGAGTTGATATATCTTCTAAGTTATTCACTAACTTTGGGTGTTACAGTTTAGTAATAAATTATTTTTTTCATTCTTCATCCTTATATTATTTATCATCTCCCCCGAGAGACTAAACAGAGATTTCCATTAATCGTCATTTTCCAAAACGATTACTTGAAATTTATTTTTATTTTTTTTTCAAAAACTTTTCAACTTGGAAATAAACAAATAAAAAAACGAACCATTACTCCAAACGACCATTATCCTATTTCATAGTCATTAACTTGTATCACTCCCTGGATCTCGTTAGGCTCACATAATAAGCTTTTTGGTATCTGGCATAAAAGTTAAATCTACTTATCATCAGCTCACCACTAAATCAAGAGAATTATTTTTTTGTTTCATCATAGCCTTACGTACAGCATACAGATTATCAAGTACATCAACATCCACATCCACATCCACAAGTACATTCACTAATAATGATATTTGGTACAAGACTGCCTTATATTAAATATTTGGCTATATTATTAACTATATTCACCATCTATGTATTAACTCACAGTAATAACTACTTGTATAACCCTACATCTAATGATATATCTCAACAGCAACATCATCAAACTACATCTACAACATCACCTGATCCGCCAGTTGAAAAAATCAAAGTTCCTGAAGAATTAAAAACTGAACCTGAACCAAAACAAGAATTAACCACTGATCCAAGTGTTCAAGAAGAATCATCAAAGGAAGAACCTCCAAAGGACGAACCATCAAGAGATAAATCTCTTGAAGGTTCCTCACAAGGTTCATCATCCAAGATAAAAGCTACTTTTGTTACATTAGCAAGAAATGAAGAATTATTCGATCTAATTAAATCTATTCGTACAGTTGAAGATCGTTTCAATAGAAAATTCAATTATGATTGGGTTTTTTTAAATGATAAAGAATTCACTCAAGAATTTAAAGATTTAACCACTTCGATTGTTTCTGGTAAGACCAAATATGGGAAAATCCCTCAAGAACATTGGTCATATCCTGAATGGATTGATATGAAAAAAGCCGAAGAAAGTAGAAAGAAAATGAAATTAGCGAAAATCATTTATGGAGATAGTGAAAGTTATCGTCATATGTGTAGATTTGAAAGTGGATTTTTCTGGAGAAATGAATTATTAAATGATTATGATTGGTATTGGAGAGTTGAACCCGGGATTGATATTCATTGTGATTTGGATTATGATTTATTTAAATATATGCAAGATAATAATAAAGTTTATGGTTTTACTATTTCAATTCATGAATTTAGAGCCACTATTGAAACTTTATGGAAACATACTAAAGAATTCATTGATAAAAATCCTCAATATTTAGCCCAGGATAATTTCATGGATTTCATTAGTGATGATGATGGGAAAACTTATAATTTATGTCATTTTTGGTCAAATTTCGAAATTGCTAATTTGAATTTCTGGAGAGGTGAAGCATATACCAAATATTTTGATCATTTAGATAAAACCGGTGGGTTTTTCTATGAAAGATGGGGTGATGCACCAATTCATTCAATAGCTGCTAGTTTATTTTTACCTAAGGATAAAATTCATTATTTTGATGATGTGGGGTATAGACATGGTGTTTATACTCAATGTCCTTTGAATAATCAATTTAGATATGATCATAAATGTCATTGTGATCCAAAGAAAGATTTCACATTTAGAGGTTATTCATGTGGTAAGAAATATTATGAAAAAATGGGTTTAGAAAAACCAAAAGAATGGGTTGATTATCAATAGTGAATACAAATCAACCTTGTTTATAGACAATACACATTTACATATACTTATAAACCAGTCCAGAAGTAATCTTTTTCAACGGTGAAAGAACCACTCAATGGAGTATTATCACTTGAATTTCCAACTAATACTTTATATTCACCAGATTGAACTGACCATTCTTCAGCATATTCATCAAAGAAAGCCACGGAATATTTAATAGGTAATTTAATTTCAACTTTCTTGGATTCCTGGGGGTTTAATTCAACTTTAGCAAATCCTTTCAATTCTTTAATTGGTCTAATTACATCACTTTCAACTTTACTAACATAAACTTGAACCACTTCTGAACCTGATAATTCACCAACATTCCTAACCACCACTGAAACCTGAACCTCGTCATCATTTGAATCAACAACCAACTCATTCATTTCAAACTTGGTATAACTTAATCCATGACCAAATGGGAAAGCAACTTGTTTATCCATTTTTTCATAATATCTATACCCCACAAAAATATCCTCCCCATATAAAACTCTACCTCTTTCAGTTTTAAAATTTAAAAAAGTCGGATTATCCATGCCTTTATAAGGGAAAGTTAAAGATAATTTCCCATTAGGATTAACATCACCAAATAAAACATCAGCAATTGCATTACCGGCTTCATTTCCACCATACCAACAATGAATCAAACTTTTATATTTCTCCAATTCTGGGAATTCAACTGGTGTACCTGATTGATTAACAATCACAGTATTTGGATTAGCCTGGATTACTCTAGTGATTAATTCATTTTGTAATCCTTCTAATTTCATATGTGGACGATCAAATGATTCCGATTCCCATTCTCCATTTAATCCAATACATAAAATCACTTTCTCTACCGATTTAGCTAATTCCACAGCATGTTTGATTTCTTGTTCTTGATTAATAACTTTAACCATACCAAGAATAATCCCCCCTCCAGAATATTCTGTTCCTTTATCACCTAAGGTATAAGTTGCCGCTGATCCATATTCAACTTTGATTTTATATGTCTGTCCTTGTATCAAATTACATACACCTCGTTCTTCAATAGTACCGGCATTGAAAAATGATTCCCCTTTAGTTTGTTTGGTTTTATTATCCACGATTAATTTCCCATCAATGAATAATTGTGCTGTTCCAACAACAGTTAATCCAAAGGCATATTCACCGGTTTCTTCCGGAGTGAATTCACATTCAAAATCAATATAATATAATCCATCTTTACCAACTTTATCATTATAATAATCATTTAAATTGAAATCAGATAAATCGAGGTCGTATTCATCAATGAGGGTTCTTTTACTCACTGTTGACGGCTCTAAGTAGAATTTAACGGAATATCCTTTATCACCAGTTTGTGGGTTTCTAACTTGTTTACCTAATCCCGGTAAAAATTTATGATTATAACAACCAACTGTATATTTTGGAGTAGTGGATAATTTCTTAGAAATTGAATCAAATGGAGTAGTTGTATAATAAGCCCGTAATGAAGCAGAACCACCACCACAATAAACTGCAGTTTTAGCATTTGGACCAATAATAGCAACTTTGTCATTCTTCAGTAATGGTAAGAAATTATCTTCATTTTTCATTAATACAATTGAATCTTGAGCTAATTTACGTAATAACCCTCTAGTAGATTCAGTATTATTTAAAGTATCTTCCGGGGCATTTTCTGGAACACCTGAATTTTCCATACTTTTTTTAATCAACCCCAAAACATTCAACACCCTTTCATCTAAAACTTTAATATTCAATTCTTTAGTTTTAATCATATGACCAATTTCATCAATTTTTCTAAAAGTCGTCGGTCCGGGCATTTCTAAATCTAATCCAGCTTCCAATGCATCCTTACTGGTATAAGTACCATACCAATCACTCATAATCAAACCCTGCCACCCCCATTCTTTCCGAACAATCCCATCTAAGATCTCCTTCAGTTGAGAAACATGAACCCCATTAACTTTATTATAAGAAGTCATTAAACAACTAGGTTTAACATCATTAAACAAGATCCTGAACGGTTCTAAATAAATCTCTCTAAATGCTCTAGGAGCCAACACTGAATCACTAGCATTTCTTTCATCTTCTAAATCATTACAAATGAAATGTTTCGGGGTACTTCCAATCCCCGAATTTTCAATTCCTTGTACGATAAAACTAGCTGATTTCCCAGTTAAATACGGATCTTCACTAAATGATTCAAATCCTCTTCCTCCTAATGGACCTCTTTGAATATTCATCGTGGGACCTAAGATAACATGGGCTCCTTTATGTTTAGCTTCATTAGCCATTAATTCTCCTGCTTTTCGCAATAACTCTAAATCAAATGTCAGCGCTAATCCAGTTCCACAGGGGAAACATGCTGCTGGTACAGAATTGAAAAATTTCGTTCCTCTAATTCCATTAGGTCCATCAGAAAATCGTAAACTTGGGATAGATTTATCGGGAATCAGAAAAGTATGCCAGAAATCTTTTCCTGCTGTTAATTGAATCTTTTCTTCTAATGTTAATTCCTTGAATACTTTATCAATGTCAAATGTAGTGCGTGTCATAGTTAAGTGATGTTTGTTGATGATCAAGGAATATTCTCAATTGAGGGATCTACCCAGGGGTATTTATACAAGAATGTGTGTATGAGTGGGGGGAGGATAAATAGGGGTAGTTGACAAGTGTGTATTATTCCGAGTATCTTTCATTCCTCTTGAAATCTCCGCATATCTCGGATTTCAATATTGCGCGGGAAAATTTTTATATCACAACCACCTTCCTTCGTGTTAACACTTTTTCCAAAAATTCCACATATACACATGGCTCAATATTTCCTCATTTACCCCTATCACGACTAACAGATAAGAGTAGAAAGCTTATCCGTTTCTCACAACAGGGTTGGAGATAATTATGTTCGGTTTACATCATTGTTTGTTATTCCTCGCATTGAACTAACTTTTGGATGTACAGGAAATTAATTAGTTAATTAATTAAATACCCCACATTTTAATCTCCTACAGGGTTTTATAATTATTATCAAGTAGATATCATTGGTCGTAAGTTTTATGTTGTGAAGAGGAGGGGGCGGGAAACCGGAGACGGAAGACGGGATACGGAGTTGTGAGGATTTGAAAACTGAAGATTACTCCGATGTTGAAGGGTAATGGAGATGTATGTGTGGATAATTGTGGTTCCTTTGAATTTCATGAGGGAATATAGTGAGGAGGAATTTCAGTTTCTAGTTGTTTATTTTTGTTCTATTTTTGTAAAAATTTCAAGATAAATTTGTTGTTCGCGATGTAGTCATCCCCATAGAGATCTATCTATAAAGAAATTTCACCAAGTATACAACACCAACTAGTAAAAGAAGACGCGTAGTTTAACAGTATCAAGAATGTATTCACGAATAAAAAAAGATCTCGATAGTCTTATTGTCTTATTGTTATACGATATTTATTATTTTGCATAATGACTAAAAAAGAACAATTGGATAACCCGTTACAATGATTTTATTTTTTTATAATTGCAACATCTAAAAAGGGAAGACTAAAATAAACCCATAGACACAAAGAATTGTATATGTACGTATATTCTCTAATTTCACAAAAGATGGGATTATTATTATTCAACCAATGAAATATGTATACAGTCTGGTCTATTCTTTTAGTTTATTTAGTCAAATAATATTACTAGTGAATATCTTACTTGTACATGCAAATACAATGTATTATCAATAACAATAATACTCTACTTGTGGCCACGTAGTTCATATTGTTTCATAAGACGCGTTGCTAGTATCCAACTTCACACACCTCGTGTGAAGTTTACTATTTGATCTATACTCATGCTGTAGATCCATGTATTCTAAGGATAAAGGGGATCTACAGAATAAGAAAAAGATTAGTTGAAAAAAACTTGATCTTTTATACACGACTTTAGTCAGATTACACAAAACAATACGAGGCAGTAATGCATGCTTCCAACCAATCAACCGACCCACCGGACGAACAGCCGACTAAAAAAAAACCAAAATACGCGCAGTTTTTGGTAGTAATAGTAGTAGTAGTAGAAATATTATTAAAGTTTTTAGTGATCTGTTGTTCTTTTTTTGTAACTATCGACACGTCTTTTTTATAATATTTATTTCTTTTCTTTTTCTTAATAAAACACGTAATTGAAAAAATGAAAAAAAGTGAGAGCAAAAAAAAGTTGTTCAATTCAGGTGAGTTGTAAATAATATAAGATTATTTCACCATATTTTTTTGATCCTTTTTTTTTTTCATCACGGTAACCAATTTTAATATCATTTCAATATGGCTTCTACTAGATCTAATGCTCGTCTCATTAGATTTGGGATCTTTGCACTTGTATTAATTGGTTGTGGTTATATCTTAACTAGAGGTTCTTCTTTCCAACCACCAAATTATCAATCTTCATCTCCTGCTTCTCAAGAAAAACAACAAGCAGGACAACCAGCAGGACAACCAGCTCAACAAAAGGCAACTGGTGGTGGATCATCAGTAGTAAGTGTTCCAGCAGGTAAAGCTAAGGGTCCATTACAAAAATATAGAGTAGTTGAAGGTCAAGCACCTGAACCTATTCCACAAAAGGATATTCCTGATGATTATACCACCAATGATAAAATTAAAGCTACTTTTGTTACTTTGGCCAGAAATTCCGATTTGTATTCTTTAGCTGAATCAATTAGACACGTTGAAGATAGATTTAATAAGAAATTCCATTATGATTGGGTTTTCTTAAATGATGCTGATTTTGATGATAATTTCAAAGAAACCGTTAGTACTTTGGTTTCTGGTACTGCTAAATTCGGTAAGATTCCAAAAGAACATTGGTCTTATCCCGAATGGATTGATCAAGAAAAAGCTGCTTTGGTTCGTGAACAAATGAGAGAAAAGAAGATTATTTATGGTCATTCTGAAAGTTACAGACATATGTGTAGATTTGAAAGTGGATTTTTCTGGAGACAATCTATTTTGGATGAATATGAATATTATTGGAGAGTTGAACCAGATATTAAATTATTTTGTGATATTGATTATGATGTTTTTAAATGGATGAAGGATAATAATAAATCTTATGGTTTTACTATTTCTTTACCAGAATATAAAGAAACCATTCCAACTTTATGGGATACTACTAAAGAATTCATTGAGAAAAACCCAGAATATTTAGCTAAAGATAATTTAATGGATTGGGTTAGTGATGATAAAGGTAAAACTTATAATGGATGTCATTTCTGGTCTAATTTTGAAATTGGTTCTTTGAAATTTTGGAGAAGTGATGCTTATAGAAAATATTTTGAACATTTGGATAAAAATGGGGGATTTTTCTATGAAAGATGGGGTGATGCACCAGTTCATTCTATTGCTGCTGCTTTATTCTTACCAAGAGATGAAATTCATTTCTTTGAAGATGTTGGTTATTTCCATGTTCCTTTTAATAATTGTCCAGTTGATAAAGAGGTTAGATTTGCTAGAAATTGTAATTGTGACCCAAATAAGGATTTCACTTGGAGAGGTTATTCTTGTACTACTAAATATTATACTCTTAATAACTTTAAGAGACAAAAGGGTTGGGAAAAGTATACCTCATAGGGTTGACTCCTCATTAACAGATTGATTTTTAGATTGCACTTTTGATAATCAGTCCCATTTATATTAACTTTGTTTTCTTTTTTAGTTTTGTACAGTATATTAAGGTAATACATACACACATTTATATATATATTATGAATATTCAAATATCGCATGTTTTCAATCACATTAGAAATGAAATTCAGCATCGTCTAAATTGATCTACTGTGACTGAAAGAAGTGAAATTCATCTACATGGATTTGTCAGATCTACTTGCGTCAGTTTACCTTTTAAAACAAAATATTATAAAACGCCATTAATTAATGCTCATTGTTGCTAATGAGCATGATGACGATCTTTAATATATTCTGAAACTGGTATAATCATAGATAAAGTGTTGATATTTAGATACTTTTCTTCAATGATCCAGTGGTTATTGAACTAGATGAACTTCATCATGTGAACAGAATAGAGTTGATTAGTCCTCGTGCGCGTGGGTGTCTGTGCGTGGGTTGATGCATGCGTCTATTAATCTACCGCGTTGGCTGTGTCTCTATGAGTGTCTAAATATTTTATTTTTGTGTGTGTTTGCTTAGGCTGTGTGGTGGAGGAAGAAGAAGAATTTTAAAAGATTTTGAACATTCTAATTAGAAACAAAAATTTCAAAATTGCAGTGAGAATTTTATGTTATTTTAATTTAAATCCGTCACTCCCCCCAAAGTAGTAAAGTGGGGGAAGTTGATGAGGGGTAGTTATCGTAGTAGAGTTGTTTGGATGAAAGGCTTCAAGTGTGTTGGTAAGGTTGTTTAAGATGTGGTGATTATTGAGGTTGTCTGATGTTGGTTGGCATTTGGTTGTAAGAGAAGTAGTATAAAATTGCAACCAAGATTGTATCCATCATCAATAACAGAAAGGACAGCAGAAAAAAAGCGCAACTCTTAAAAGAGAGAGAGCTAGAGAGGGAGGGAAAAAAACACAGGGTTGTTTAATATGTTGAGGTAGTTTAGAAACAAAGATCTGCCAACACCCGAGGTAAAAACATTTCTAAAATTCCCCTACAGTGGAGTAATATATTAATAACCCCAACTATCAAATCACCATGGTTCTTCTTTCGTTCAAGTGTTCGTGTAGTTGTTTTATATTAATGGAGGATAGGAAGTAAATTGGTTTCATATATTGTTGAGAAATAATTACTATTTAGAGAAATCTGAAACACGTCCTCTTTCTTTCATTTACAACCAACAAAAAAAAATATTTCGTCTTTTTTTTCTTTTTCTTTTACAACCAATTAATTACTAGTAATAATAAAATAAGAAAAATCAAGACAACCAAAGAAAAAAACAAATCAACCAAATCAAACTTCTTCTTCTTCTTCTTCTATAGTAAATCAATCAACATAATCATCACCACCTCTTAATCAATTGAGAGAATATTGACGACAACTATTTAACTCTGGTTTCATTAGAGAATTTAACTTACATTTTTAACGGTACACGTCTATTATTTTATTATTATTGTATTCTAATTATTTAACACTACTTACATTAAAGTGAGTATAAATTATTTTTATCTTGTCTTTATGAACTTTAGCATATAAAATTTTAAACTGAAATCAAACAGAAACATTTATTCAACAAAGACAATTTATTTTCCCATCACAAAATAAACTATTGGAGACATATAACATATTCATTGTATTTTGGAAATTTTTTACCACGTACCACATACCACTACTACAACAACAACCACAACAACAAATAAATAGTATAAATATTCAACCTTCTACTTGATTATTATTTTTTTTTTTTTACTTCTGATTGACAATATTTACTTACTCCCAAAGTATACTGATAATTTTTTTTTTGTCCCCTTTCATCACGACACAACACGACAATCAACGTATTAAGAAAAAACTTCAAACACTCGAAACATAAAAAAAAGAAAAGAAATTTGACGTTTTACTTTAACATTTTCAATTAATACAGAAAATAAAAACCACACAACTCACAACTCACAACTCACAACTCACTTCCTTTTAATCCTTACTTATCTATAACTTTACCTTACTTTACGGATAACAACGCCCACTTTTTTCCCCCTTTCTTGAGTTTTTTTTTTTTAGAAAAAGAACGACTCCTAATTTAATTTTACTTCATCACAGCCTTGGCTTTTTTTATTAACAAATTATCCCCCCTTCATCAGTTGATCTAGATAATTTTTTTTATTTATTTGCTGTACCTTCCACCCCCACAATTAATAACATTAACACAACACATCATGTCAAGCAAAGTAGAGGTTCAAACAGCCACCACGTCATCACCTTCTCTTACTCCTCCTGAGTCGGTGAAACCAACTGAAAAAGTCACAAACACAAACACAAACACAAACACATCTACATCGACTTCAACTGCTACAACTACAACCACAACATCTCCAAATTCATTGAAACGTAAGAATTCATCAACTTTATCCCCACCAAGATCTACTGCAGCTTCTGCTTCTGTGTCTGCTTCTGCTCCAGCTTCAACCTCAACCACATCTCCACCAAAACGTCATAGACCATTATCTTTAAACCTTGGTGTACCTGATAATGCTAATCTTGCATTAAGAATTGTCAGTCCTGGTTTACCTCCATCTATTAATGAAGCCATGAAATCGACTATCCAACTTCTGAAGAAAATCCAACAACAACAGAAAAACTTGATTGCAGCAAGACATGGTAAAGATGCTGAGGATAGTGATGAACAATCGAATACTACCACCACTACTGCAGCAACTACCACCTCCACCACAACAACAACGGTAGTTCAACCATCTCAACCTCAATTACCTCCACCAGATTTAAGATTACCTCCCAAATCACCGGTTTATGCATCTGATGATTCGGATCTTAATAGATTATCTGGAGTTAAGAAATTGAAAAGACTGAATGTACCACCTCCTTTAAGTATTGGAGAAGAAGCTGCTCCTTCAAGTACAAATGTGGCCAATTTACGTCCTTCAATCCATTCAGCTCCTATTAGAAGTAGACCAAGACCAAGAATGGTACCTGGAGCTCCAAGAATGATCCCACAAATGCACCAACAACCAGGGCAACACCAGCAACACCAACAACTTCATCAACACCCACAACAACAATACCTTATTCCTATTTCACAACAACAACCATCACATTATTATTATGCTGCCACCACTCCACATCAACAGTATTACTCACCATCTTTGCAACATCACCCAGTACAACAATTACAACCAATACCTTTACCAAGAAGTCAATTGAGACAAGTTAATCCAAGAGTAAGAATGATTCCATTAACTGCAACTGCAACCCATTTTGGAAGAAGAGCTACATTACAAGGTACTCAGATACTGCAACAATATCAACAACATCAACCACTCCCACCACACCAACAACAAGTGATAATACAAGCACCACCTTCCTCTGCTCAACAACAACAACAACAAAAACCAAAGGCAGGTCCCAATGGAAATTCCAATGCAAATTCCAACGCAAATGCTAATGCTAATGCAGTTACTGATGTGTTCCACGGTGATTTACATAAAGTTGCTCCACTTAATAGTCAACCATTATCTGCACAACGAGAATATTTTGGTAGTTCAGTTCACGATGAGGCTCCAACTCCTCAAGTGCTCACTATAAATGAACAAGAAGATGAAGAGAATACTGATGTATCAGGAAGTATAACCATTAATGGTTCTAATGTTTTCAATTTCAAAATATTTAATAAGAATAAAGGTAAAAGTAATGATGAAGATAATGAAGGTATACCAGAAGAAGGTGAAGAAGGTAATGAAGATTATAACAAGAAGAAGTTTTTAAAGATCTGTGAAACTTGTTGGAATCAAGTTTTCAAGAAAGATGATTAAGTTAATACCTATGTAATTTTAATTTTTTTTGTTTAGTATTAATATATTTATTTTAATTTCATATACCTTTATATTCCAACTATTGTCTTGTTTGAAAAATCCGGTGCGAATTCACACGACTTAGCTTTTACAACAAAACCGAGAGGCAAAATGAAATCTGGTGGAAGAAGAACCAAAGAAGAAGAAGAAAAAAAATTCTCATACATTTTCAAAATTCTCCATCAAATTACCATTTAGTCACACCTCCAAACCCCGTTATTGACTTGATAGTATCACTTACATATGTTACGGGTCAGTACAATAAGGCTTCTAAATAGAAGTATAGTTCCACGTCGATGTATATCACCAACTATTCGAACTTTTTCAACTTTCCGTCCAGTATCATTCAACCAAACCACCACATTATTCAACAAGAAACCAGGAAGAAACGAACCTAGGAATGACAATAATGAAGAAGAACATGACGAAGAGAAAAAGAGCAGCAGCAATAAGAGAAACAAACAGAGTGAAGATGATAAAGATAACGAAGACATTAAAAAGCAATTTGCTAAAAAATATCAACTTGATCCTGAAAATTTAAAAATATATAAAATCAATATGAAAACCATTGGTACTTATATTGTATTATTTGGATCATCAATAGTTACCTTATATTTATTTGCTAAAATTTCCAATAATGATGAAGCTAATGAATTATCCATGCAAGATTTCGCCACCAATTATATTGAAAAGGGGTTGGTCACGAAATTAACCGTGATTAATAAACATATAGTTGAAGCAGAATTAATTCCTGGTGCCATGTCAAGTTTAACCCAAACCAATAGAAATGGCAGACCAGTAGTGATGTTTAGTATTGGATCGTTGGAATATTTCGAAGATGAAATGAATAAAATTCAAGATAGATTGGGCATTCCAGTGAGTGAAAGATTACCTATTGCTTATGATGAAAAAGGATCATGGATGACTTATGTATTACCGATATTACCTACAATTTTATTAATTGGTGGATTATATTATTTAACCATGAGAAGAGTTCCTGGAGGTCCAGGAGGAATGGGTGGTGGTGGTAGTGGAGGACCCAATGGATTATTTAAAATTGGTAAATCCAAGGCGAAATTATTTAATCAAGAAAATGAAGTCAAGATTAAATTTAAAGATGTTGCCGGGTGTGATGAATCCAAAGAAGAAATTATGGAATTTGTGAAATTCTTACAAGATCCTCATAAATATGAAAAATTAGGAGCTAAAATCCCTAGAGGTGCAATTTTATCTGGTCCTCCCGGTACTGGTAAAACTTTATTAGCTAAAGCCACTGCTGGTGAAGCTGGAGTGCCATTTTTATCTGTTTCCGGGTCCGAGTTTGTGGAAATGTTTGTTGGTGTGGGTGCTTCAAGAGTACGTGATTTATTCAAAACTGCTAGAGAAATGGCTCCATCAATTATTTTCGTTGATGAAATTGATGCTATTGGGAAAGAAAGAGGTAATGGTAGATTAGGTGGAAATGATGAACGTGAAAATACTTTGAATCAATTATTAGTTGAAATGGATGGATTTGATACTACCGATCATGTGGTTGTGTTAGCTGGTACCAATAGACCGGATATTTTGGATAAAGCTTTATTAAGACCAGGTAGATTTGATAGACATATTTCCATTGATGTTCCTGATGTTGAAGGTCGTAAACAAATTTTCAAAGTTCATTTGAATAAAATTAAATTGAAACCATTGGAAGATATTGATGTTAAACAAAAAGATATTGATTTTGCCAAATATCAAAAACTTAAAATTGATACCTTGGAAAACTTAGCTGGTAGATTAGCTGCATTAACTCCCGGTTTTGCTGGTGCTGATATTGCCAATTGTGTCAATGAAGGTGCATTGATTGCCGCTAGAGAAGATTCTCCGCTGGTGGATATTTATCATTTTGAACAAGCTATTGAAAGAGTCATTGCTGGATTAGAGAAGAAATCGAAATTATTATCTCCTGAAGAAAAGAAAACTGTGGCTTATCATGAAGCAGGACATGCTATTTGTGGATGGTTTTTAGAATATGCTGATCCATTAGTTAAAGTTTCTATTATTCCAAGAGGTCAAGGTGCGTTAGGTTATGCTCAATATTTACCCAAGGATCAATACTTAATCTCCAAGCAACAATTCAAACATAGAATGATTATGACATTGGGAGGTAGAGTATCTGAAGAATTACATTTCGATACAGTTACCAGTGGAGCCAGTGATGATTTCAAGAAAATCACCCAAATGGCCCAACAAATGGTTCTTAAATTAGGAATGTCAAGTAAATTAGGACAAATTGTTTATGATCAAGGAGATTCTTCTGGTGGTGATGGATTTAAAGTTCATCATAATTATTCCGAAACCACGGCAAGGTTAATTGATGAAGAAGTGAAACATTTAATTGATCAATCTTATCAAGATTGTAAAAAATTATTAACGGAAAAATTACCATTAGTTGATAAAGTGGCTAAAGAATTATTTAAAAAAGAAATCTTGACTAGAGAAGATATGATTAGAATTTGTGGTCCAAGACCTTTTAGTGAAAGAAATGATGCTTTTGATAAATATCTTCATGGTGAAGATGCTTTTAAAGGTAAACCAAAGACAAAGTCATCTGACTCAACCGATGATGCCACTCCCGCATAAACAATAATATCCGAACAACTTCCCTCCTAGGTGTATACTTTTGTAAATAGTTGAATAAATATCATTTTATATTAATATATTAGTTTCATTTATTTGAATAATTCATCAATACTTGGATCTTTAGTATTATCCATAAACTTGAAATCGATTTTCTTATCAATATCATATTGAAATTTCGGTACTTCAACATTAACTCGTCTAGTCGTCCGCCGTTTTAATCCCCTATCCTTAATTGTTGTAGTTGTGGGAGATGAAGACGATGAGGAAGTAATATGATTTGATTCAATTAAATGATTTCTCCAATCTTCATACCCGCAATCCGTCATATATCCACATCCTAAAATAGGACAAAATAAAACAAGTTTCCTAGTTGAACAATCATCTAATTTCATTTGATGTGCATCCAATTCCCTCTGTGTTAGGTAAAACTTCCTACACTTTTCCTCTTTCTTGTCATGGGATATAATTGGATTATTACATTTATATGAATGAGTTATATTTGAAAGTTGAATTTTTTTAGGAAAATCATGAAACAAACTAATCAAATCAATGTCTTCGTCCTCGTCTACTGATATGTTGTGCTGTTCTGATGTAGGATCTGCAACAGGGTATCCTAGTTTAGATAATTGAAAAGAATGTAAATTTAATAAATGAGATTCATATAATTTTTTATTCCCCGTACAATATTTGCATGATTTTGTAAAAGCACATCGATATATCTTTATAGACCCTTCCCTGTCATGTCGATCAACCGTAGGAGCAGGAAATAAATATGATATGGGGTCTTCTATGATTTGATATTCTTCATCAAAGGAAACATTTTCGTTCGATATAGATGATTTTGAATGTGGTTCTTGGGTTGGTGATACTGATGATGTTGGGAAATCTTCTGTTTCTGATGATGATTGTGGTGGTGAAAGCTCTTGTATTGACTCTGTTGAAGATATATCTGCAAGTGATTGCTCTTGTTTTGGATTAATCGGATGTAGTGATATCATCTTAGTCTCTGATAATCTCTGGGGTTTGTTTTTTTCCTTTCGTGTTTTCTTCAACGGTAGTAGGTTCAACGATTCATTATCTCTATCATTAACTATTACTGAATCATAATAGAAGTCTCCCGTGTCATCACCATCACCATCTCCTCCTGATTCATCATATTCTGGTCCTTCAAGTTCTGGTGTGTTGGTACTTGATTCAATATATGAATCCACGTCAGACTCTCCATACTCTCCTTCCTCTTCCCGTTCCCCTTCCTCTTGACCGGATTCATCAGCATAAATCTCTATATCTAATCTTCTTTTTTTGGTTGGAGATTCTTCTGTATCTAACCCAGTAGGTACTTTTCCTTTAGTTGGTGAATATTTCATTATATTAGTATCTTTTTCCAATTTTCCTATACTCCCTGAAAATAAATCCAATTTCTTAATCATCTTTTTCGTAGATCCTCCTTTCTCCTTCCTCTTATCATCATCGTATAGGCTTTCTAAATTTCGTAAATATCGATTATAATCAGTCTTCCATATATTTCCCAACCCTTTTGTATTTCCATTCTCACTAGTGTTCGTCCCATACAATCTGTCTAAATGTCCATTATTTGTAATTATCTCTCCTGTAACAAGATCAATTTCATCACTTTCTTTAGAATCATCAATATTACTATATTTTAAAAAAATCTCTTGATTTCGTTTCCAAAATCGTTTTAAATTATCATCTTCCAATTGTTTATACTTTAATTCAAATTCTTGTGGTGTTGTTGTATTATTCATTAATTGAGATAATTCAAGATCTAATTTTAACCTTGCTTCTTCGTCATGTCCATCTCCTTCATCATCATCGGAATAGTATTCATCTTCTATGTTTTCAACTTCTTCTTCTTCCTCTTCATCGTCCTCGTTGTTGGTGTTATCATTGGATGTACTTGGTGGAATAATTCCATTCCCTCGTAGTCTGTACAACTCATCGTATATGTTCCGAGGTTTATTCATCGTAGGTATTATACCCTGGGATTATGTTTTGTTTTTGTTTATATTTGTAGATGTTTTTTTTTAGGTGAAAGTATTACAAAAACTCACGCGTAATAATCATCGTCATCGTCACCTGTCAAAATCCATTCATTCATATATACATTAGTGTGTATTCTTCTATTTACAAGATATATAACTCTGGTACGTCCTCAAACATCATCATTATTAACAGTACCAGTCCGTTCATTATTCTTATTCTTATCCCAACATTCTCTAAACAATTGCATTTCTTTCAAACATTGTCTCCAATCTCCTTTATCAGCATAGCATAATTGTAAATCTAAATTCTCTTGATAGCATCCGGTATTCATTATTCTTTGATCCCATTCATCTGGTTCATCATCTCCATCATCTTGCTTTTGTTTTATACTTGAATCTGGTTGCATTTTTTGGATTGTATGGGGTTTGAAGAAAAGTTGTTTCCGTGGAGTAGTTCATTTTTTTTCTTCCGTTCTCAGATTTTGAGTGCATGGTAGATCCGCACTAATTCCTTACTTCAATATGGTCGTACGTCTTTGCTTGAGGGTTGAATAGATCATATCACTCATCGAACAACTGAATGGGTTCAGGAAAGGCAGCAAATTCATTTCCATCTTTATCCATATCCAAATCCAAAAAATCAAGTAATTTATCATCACCTACTTGATGTTGATCATCTTCAGCAGTACCAAATATCTTCAACTCATCGACATTTTCTAAAGTTAATGTTTTAATAGTGACTTCTTTATCTTGACCTATTCTATGAGCTCTTTTAATCGCTTGTGCTTCAATACTTTCTTTTTTAACCGGATTAATGAAAAATATACAAGATGCAGCAATTATATTCAATCCATGTGATGAATGAGCAATATTCATAATTAATACTATGCCTCCTTGAGTTTCATTGTCATAATTGGAAAAATCTTTTAAATTTTTCGACCGTTCTATAGGGTTTATGAAATTTGCATAGATGATATATTTCACGTTGATTATTTCTAATAATTCTGTGAGATAATATGCACTATCTTCAAATTCGAAAAACACTATTGACTTGATTTTGTTTCTTTGGTTTGATAGTAGGTTGTTTGCTAGGTATGTTAGTTTGACTGAGGATGTACCTAATAGTTTCATGGAATCAACATTCATTTGAAATGTATCCTTGGCCGTAACTTCTTCCCGCTCTTCCTCTTCAGGGATAGTGTCTTCAGCAAACATGACTTTTCTTTTCTTCTTGAGTGGTGATGAGTCTTGGTTGTATGGTTGTTGTTGATGGTGGTGGTTATGGTATCCTTCATCACTTGATGCATGCTTGGTAATCATTTCATGTATGTTCGCTTGATTATCAATCACTTTCTTCTTGCTAAACTTTTCTTTATTTCTACTAGCTTCATGTTTCCAATATCTCACCCAAAATTCCTTCGACTCCAATTCCAATTTATCTCGATATTCTTGTTCATTATTAAATGTCAAGAACTTGTTCTTTTTCCAAAAATCTTTAGCTGATAATAATTGTGGTGCACCAAAAATTCCAATGCCTCTATCTTCAATGTTACCAATACCAAAAGTCGAGGTGAATTCTGAACAATTGGAAACATAATAATTCAATTCATGAATCAGCTGTGACATTTTCCACCTGGGATTTCGTAATGCAGTTAATGCAGTTTGTTTAGATTTCTGCAACAATGAAATATCCCAAGAACTATACTTCCTTCTATGTGCTTCCAGTAATGCGTTATCACATATATCAACTAGTTTTTGTACATCTTCTTGTTGGAATCCTGTCCAATAAAATGTAGCTCGTTGAACATTAGATAATAATCTTCTCAATTGTTGATGATTAGATTGATGAAACATATAATCCACCCCAGTTCTTTCCGATGTAACTGCATTAACTGCCAACACCGACGCAAATAAATTCATCGACAAAGAATCATGGAAAGAAGGTTTCAAGATGATTTTCTCATGATGGAAATGTGGGAGTTTCACATTAATATCCTTTGGTTGATGTCGTATCATTATGGAATTTAATAAATTCGCAAAAGTCAATTCTGATCCATATACAGACCGATTCAACGCATTGATGATTTCTTGTGACCATAATTTAGGTTGACTATAATAAGGTTCCATTTTGAGGAAATTACTAACTATGGTACCTAATTTGGATAAATCCGCTTTAGCATTAAATTCATTCTCAACTAAATGGATATCTACATGATTATCTTCTTGCATGTAAAGTTTAGTTAATCCTGATGTTGGTGTCCCCGAGACTGCCCATCTTCGTTCGGCAAATAATAATCGACACATTTGTGCTGCCTTGGATGATTTAGAATGCATGCTGTGGCCTTCATCTATTATCAATCTCTTCCAATATATATTCATTATTGGAGATTGTTTATCATTTATTGATCGAGATAATCCAGATTGGGAAAGTAGAATCACATCATAATCAATGATATTGGGGATGTCTTCCGGAATAGAATTCGAATAATGTATGTAACCATCCATACTGCTTGTTTTGATATGATTTGCAACACATAATACTTTAAGATAACCCACTTCAATATGTTTCTGTATTTCATCACTCCATTGAGAAAATAAATTATCTGGCACCACCACCAATGTAGTACTACACATATAAAGTTTTCTAAAAGTAGGACTACTTACCCCTTTATGAGCTCTTTTCCTAGGTTGTACATCAGAATTGAAAAATTCATCATTATCACCATGTTGAACACAAAAATATCCTGGATTTTGTAATAAATTCTGCTTCACTGATTCAGGTAGGTCATAATATTTCCACGGTATAGATTCTTGAACGATTTTCTCACCACATATCTTCGTTAATGATTTCACAGAATCTTGTAATTCAACTTCATGATAAAGTAATAAATCTAATTGTATTTTGGATATTTCAAATTTAGTCAAACATATTAATCCTAAACAAATTAATGTTTTTCCAAGTCCCATATTCTCTGCAAGTATACCACCTTTGGGTAATGTAATTAAATTCGGTTTGGAATATATTTGTTTAGTATATAAATCAAAATAGAATTGTTTGTTATTATTGGGAGTGGTGTTTGGGGAGTTTAACCTTATCAAGTTTGGAACTATGCTTCTTCTTGTAATTGATTCTCTTGCTAGCATTAAACATATGGATCTTGCTTGATATGGATAAATCGATGATTTGACTCCATGGATGGTAACCGCTTCTTGTGTTGAGTCATTGGCCAATTTGGTTAGTCGTTCTTCTATAGAAGATACTGGTGTGACAATACCATCACTAGTAGTAAAATACTCTGATACATCTGGAGAGGGTATCTCATTGTATATATCTTTGACTCTTTGTGCAAGGGTAGTAGATGAGTTCTCTGAACCATATGTTCGAGTAACAGGACTCAATGAACTCCATCGTTGAATGGAAAACTTTGACTCTTCGTTCGTGGGTGGTAATATCTTAACAGGATCTTGACTATCTATAAGAACAACTGGACCATGTTTCATCAAAAACTCATCAATAGACACCCCATTCTCTTTCGATTCCCATCCAGATGGTGAAAAATCCACATATTTTAATAAGATTTCTAGATTAATAAGATAATTTTTATTTATTCGTAGATTACTTTTCAACATTTGTCTCCATTCTCTGAAATATCTACCACCTTCAATATCAAAAGGTATGGCATATAATCTAACCTTACAAATTTGAAACCTAAGATCTTGTTTAAACTTGATAATTCGATAAGTACATTTGAAAAAAACATATTTTATTAAGAAATCAAGGATTTGCACAACTTGATGGTAATGAACGTCCAATGTGTATGATTGAAGGAATTGTAGATCTAGCCATTTCCACCCATCTGGTGCTGATAACCCTCCGCCTAAATCACAAGATTTCAAAGGAAGATTATAGAAATTGACTGTACCAATAGGTATAAGATTATTCAAATCATTTGATATCTCAATTACCTTTGAATAGGTAGATATATAATTAGGCATTTCATGTGGTAGAGTGTTGTTGTTGTTGTTGATTGTGATTGTGATGTGATAAGACAAGTCGTGCACAATGAGATCTTTTTCTTAAAAGTCCTGATTGTCCGCATTCTATAGTCCAGAAATCAAGGGCGTTGCGTAATTATTTCCAGACAACCACCAGCCAACCAATCCAAGCAACTAACCAATTTCTCAACAACTTGTCAACCACACACAACATGAAGACGCATTTACTTGTTATACCAAATAAGAAAACAGATGATGTTAATTGGATCAAACCAATCAACAATTATTTACTTTCAATCTATGGCAACACATCGCAATTCCAAGACGATCTTCAAACATTCAATAAATTACGTCAAGATATAAGAGGAGTCAATGCTGATAATACGGGATTAAGATTATATTATACATATTATAGTCAATTAGAATTAATTGATTTACGTATTCCTTTCCAAGATGTGAACAAATCGAAAAAATTAGAATTTGAATGGTATGATTCATTTTCAGGGTTAGTTCATAAACAGAATTCATTACCTTTTGAAAAAGCCAATGTTTTATATAATATTGGAGCATTATTAAGTAAAATTGCTAATTATAAATATAATGAACTGCAAAGTAGTAGTAGTAATGATGCCGAAAAATCATTTAAAGATTCAGTTTTGATGTTGCAACAAGCAGCTGGTGTTTTCCAATTTATTAATGAGAATTTCTTACATGCACCAAGTGAAGATTTGGCTCAATCGACAATTAAATTCTTGGGGAAATTAATGGTTGCTCAATCTCAAGAGATTTTCACTTTGAAAGTTATATCTGGTGATACCAATCAACTGAAGAATTCATTGATTTCAAAACTTTGTAAAGCTACTAGTATATTATATGAAGATTGTTATAATATGATTAATCAAAATAAGAAACAATCTTACAAGTATGGTAGTACTAGTGATGATGATGATGATTACGACGACGACGAAGGAGATGACGATTATGAAAGCGATTTCTTGGATAGACCAGAGGATAGAGAGGATCAGGATGTTCATTCTGTTGTTGCTGAATTAGACTCTTCATGGATCGCAACAATTTATTTGAAATATCAGTATTATAAATCATTAGCATTATATTTCCATGGATTACAATTAGAAGCAGGAAGAAAGTATGGTGATTCTATTGCTTATTTGACGAAATCCAAGGATGTTTTGAATGAAATCCATAGTTCTACTTTAAGACAAGTATCTAAAGGAAGTGGTGATGTTTATGAATTGTTGGATAATTATAAATATCAAAAAGATGCTGTGGGTATTAAAATTACTGATTTGACTAAGGATAATGATTTGATATACCATGATATTGTGCCAAGTTTAGTGACTTTACCAGAGATAAAACCAATGGATAGTACCAAAGTGATTTCATTAAGTGATAATACGTTTTTCCATGAGATTAATGAGAAGAATTATAATAATTTCCTTGTTAACGTTGTTCCAATCAATATTCATGAATTATCAAGTTACTATTCGGAGGAGAAATCGCAATATTTACGTAATGAAATTGATCATTTTGAAGTATCAAATGAAGAAGCATTATCGGCATTGGAATATTTGAAATTACCTAAAGCTTTGATAGTTATTAAGGAAAGTCTTAAAGGAGATAATGATGATGTTGTCTCACCAGAAGTTATTAAAAAAGTGCAGGAGATTTCAACTAGTTACAAAGAAGATCAAGATCGTAAGGCAAAGATTGAAAGTTCCAAAAGAGAGATCTATCAATTGATTACCTATTTTGATCAGAATAACCGTAAAGATGATGCTGTTCAATTGAAAAAAGTCTTGTATGATGCATCAACATCAGATAATAAATTATTTTCCTTAGTTGGTGATGAAAGGTATTTTGCAATTTTAGGTAAAGGTGTTACGTCATCGGAATTTAAAAACTTATTTGACTCGTCTAGTCAGGGAGGAGCAGGAGGTCCTGAAGTGAGTCTTTTAGATATGGATGATAGTCAAGATAAACAAATTGTAATCATTGAAGATCTTTTACATGATTTGAATACGGTAAAAACCAGTAAAGTCAAATTGATGGAGAAACTCAAGAAAGAAATCCATAATGATGATATTTCAGATATTTTAGTATTGAATATGAAATTGAAATCAAGTAATGAAATAAAATCAGTTATATTCCCACAAGAATTGAAAAAATTCAATCCATTCACTGAGGAATTGGATACATTAATCAATGAAGAAAAATCAATTATTGGAGATTTGAAAACTCAATGGAGTAAATTAATATCAAATCCAGAAATCAAAAGAATACAAAATTCATTAACTTCAAGAAATCAATTAGCAGTTACTGAACTGATTAGAATTAAAGAATTTTATGAAAATTGGAAAAAATATCATGCTGGATTAATCAAAGGTGAAACATTTTATCATGGATTATTAAATCATTGTAAGAATATTAAGAATAGTATGGATGATTTAAGTAAAGGAATGAGAAATATCAGTATTGGGTCTGATCACCTGTCACAATTCTCACAGCCAATGTTGAATAGAACAGAGAGTGGTAATTTAACAGGTGGATACCAACAACTGCCACAAGGTACAGGAGGGTATAATCACCAACAACATCCTCCTCCACCAGCAGCACCACCAGTTGGTTATCAACAACCTCAAAGATCAGGAAGTTATCAATCACAACAGTCCTCAGGTAGTTATCAATCACCACAGTTTACAAATTACCAACAACAAGCACAACCACAGACAAAGACACAGGCACCTCCACCTCTACCTCCACCTGGATACGGTCAATCAAACATTCCATCACCACAAGGATATTCTAGACCACCACCACAATTACCACCAAAACAATCGTTTGGTAGTTCTACAAATTACTACTCCCAACAAAGTAATCCACCAAGACAACCAGAAAGTGGTAACCCTCCACAACAAGGTCAAAGTAAATCATCTAGTGAGAGTAATTTGATTTATGATAATCCATCTACATATAATCCAAATATGTATAATTTCTTCTCCAATAAGTAAATAGATTGGATAGATAATAATAATAATAATAATATATAACCAAGAAATTGTTTGTGTGTTTATATTTCCCCCTTTTGAAGTCAGCGCTACCATGTAAGAAATAATTGAAAAAAAAAAATCTCGCGATCTCAAGAAAATTTTTAAGGGCGGAAGGGAGCGGGAGCGGGGGGCTATGCTTGGGTTACGACACGAGAGACATTTTACGTGTCTGTATGTATAGAAAAAAGCAATTCACCAATCGTCTAAAAAAAGAAAATTCATTACCATATATAGAATGGAAGTGGAAGTGGAAGTGGAAGGAGAATTAAGAGTGGAAGATCCACAATACGAGGGTTCTGTTTGTGATATAATACTCAGAGTAAGAAGTTATCAACTATCAACAAGATATTGGATTGTAGATCAATGATGATGTACAAATTAACAATCCCAAAAATAAAACTTTAGTTGTGGTTACTAAAAATAGAAATGTAACAAATATTATTATATAAACTCATGATGTAATGTAAACAGAAATATCGTGTCATCATGTATAGTTCTACCTCCAATAGAAGAGGAGATTTATTCGTAGTTAGATAGTGTGATAGCCTTGTGGAGAGGATTATTTGGTCTATTGGTTATAGGTTATTTGTGGTAGTAGACGATAGAGAGTAAGGCTATTGAATCAATGTAATGTTTTGAATTATACCCTTTTAGGTTAATAATAAAATCAGAAAAAAAAAAATTAAACGGTACGCAGCGCGACTACTTTTTATTTTTCTAAGGCGATGTGATGGGTCGAACAATTTTTTTATTTATTTCTTACTTAGCTAACTGTAAGTTAATGCAATAACCAAAAGAAAAGAAAAGAAAAAAATTTTGATTTTTCTGTAACCAAGTTTGATTTCACTTTTCAACTTTCACCATTTTCTTTTAATATTCACTTTATTATTTATACTTCAAGTTTTGTTACTTTCTTCTACTACTACTCCTCATATTCCTAACAGTACAAAACCCCAAGCTTATTTGCTCCGTCTGTTTTTTTTTCAATTTTTTTTTTTGGCTTTTCCTTTCTATATATATATCTTTGATTTCATTTCATTTCACCTTATTCCCGACTCCCATTCACCTCACATCATCCCATGAAATCTATATTTATTATATTTCTCACACTAATTAGTGTGGCCATAGCTGATGACATCCTTTGTAGTTCATCAAAAAGTTGTCCTGAAGATGCTCCATGTTGTTCCCAATTCGGTATCTGTGGTACCGGTGCTTATTGTTTAGGTGGTTGTGATATTAGATTCTCCTTCAACTTGTCTTCTTGTATGCCTATGCCTAGAATGGATTCCTTTTCCGAAACTTTTGACTCCAAAGAAAAAATTCAAGAAATTGAATTACAAAATCTTTACTTGGGTAATTCTTCTGAAGCTGATTGGCTTTATACTGGTTGGATTGATTATTATGATAATTCTTTATTGCTTCAAATGCCAAATCAATCTACTGGTACTGTCTTTTCGTCGACTAAATACTTTTGGTACGGTAGAGTTGGTTCAACCATTAAAACTTCTCGTACTGGTGGTGTCGTCACGGCTTTTATTTTATTCTCCGATGTCCAAGATGAAATCGATTATGAATTCGTTGGTTATGATTTAGTTAACCCACAATCGAATTATTATGCCCAAGGTATTTTGAATTATACAAATTCCCAAAATTCCACCGTTAATAACACTTTTGAATATTATCATTTCTATGAAATGGACTGGCAAGAAGATAAAATCGATTGGTATGTCGATGGTGAAAAAGTCCGTACTTTACAAAGAAGTGACACCTGGAATGATACCACCAAAAGATTCGACTACCCACAAACTCCTTCAAGAATTCAAATCTCCTTATGGCCTGGTGGTGATCCATCTAATGGTGATGGTACTATTGAATGGGCTGGTGGTTTAGTTAACTGGGATTCTGAAGATATCAAGAAATTCGGTTATTTCTATGCCCAAGTTAAGGATATCTATGTCAAGACATATGATCTTCCTGAACATGTTTTGTTAAAAGGTAACTCTACCGATGGTAAAGATTATCATGCGTTCCTTTATAATGATACTAAAGGTGATGATACTGATATTTATTTGACAAACAGGAAAACTTGGTTGGGTAATAGTGATGCTTCCGGGTTTGATCCTCAAAATGATCATGATCCAGAAGATGTTCATCTGGAAACAACCATTGTTAAAACCAGTGGATCTTCAACCATTACCAGTGTTTCCACTGCATCATCCACTCAAAGAACCGCTAATGTCCCAGCTCAAAACACTGCCGCAGCTAACCAAAATAATAACAACAATAGTAAGACTGATGGTAGCGGTGGTGGTGGTGGTGCCAAACCAACTACCAATACTTATGATCCAAGTGCAGGAGTTGGTGGATTTGTTCAAGATTCAAAATCTACTGCTTCTCCAAGTGGTGGTTCTGGTTCTTCTTCTTCTTCTTCTGGTAGTGCTGATAAATTGAATAATGGTATTTTTGGTGTTGTATCAGCAATTGCCTTGGGTGCCATGTCATTCTTATTCTAATAATAGATCAAAACAAGAAAACTTGGATTTAAAAAGAAAAAGTAGAGGCTTGTTTAATTTAATGTTTTATAATTATTATTATAGTGATTTGTTGTTTTCTTTAGCATAATAAATAAATTATTTAATTTGTTAGAACTTACTTTGTTGTATTTGCTTTACACGAGGGGATTCTAGAATGTTTCCATGTAGGATTGGTCTGTCTTATTTTAGAAAGAACATTACTAATATTGTTTCAGTCAATCAGGATGCAGAGAAGAACTGTTTTGATGAAACAGCTTCTACTAGTTGATGTGTGAACAACCCCATTACAGATCAATCACGTGTTGGTTTACACACTACTATGTAAATTATTTTAATTTTTATTTTAACGTGTTCAAAAATTTTTCAGTGAGTGTACGAGTGAGCGAGCGATCAACTTATAACCCGTAACACTTTGGACAGCAAAAAAATTAACTCCTAATACAAAAAAAAACAAATAACAACGACTTTTAACATCATCAATCCCAAACACATCCACATCCACCTTTAAAGATGAAGATGTTAACCAAGTTTGAGTCCAAGTCTTCTAGGGCTAAAGGAATTGCATTCCACCCTAAAAGACCATGGGCATTAGTCTCTTTACATTCGTCAACCATCCAATTATGGGATTATAGAATGGGTACATTAATTGACAGATTTGAAGATCATGTTGGTCCTGTTAGAAGTGTTGATTTCCATCCTACTCAACCATTATTTGTTTCTGGAGGTGATGATTATACTATTAAAGTTTGGTCATTGAATACCAGAAAATGTATTTTCACTTTGAATGGACATTTGGATTATATTCGTGGTGTTTCTTTCCATCATGATTTACCTTGGATTATAAGTTGTTCTGATGATCAAACCATTCGTATTTGGAATTGGCAAAATCGTCAAGAAATTGCTTGTTTAACTGGTCATAATCATTATGTTATGAGTGCTCAATTCCATCCTTCGGAAGATTTAATTGTTAGTGCTTCCTTGGATCAAACCGTTAGAGTTTGGGATATTTCTGGATTGAGAAAGAAACACAGTGCTCCAACTTCTTCCATGAGATCATTTGAAGATCAATTGCAAAGACAACAATTACCTCAACAAGATATTTTCGGTAATGTTAATGCTATTGTTAAATATGTCTTGGAAGGTCACGATAAAGGTGTCAACTACGCCGCTTTCCATCCTACATTACCACTTATTGTTTCTGCTGGTGATGATCGTGTTGTTAAGTTATGGAGAATGAGTGATACTAAAGCATGGGAAGTTGATACTTGTAGAGGTCATACTGGAAATGTTTTAAGTGCCATCTTCCATCCTCATCAAGATTTAATTTTGTCCGTTTCTGATGATAAAACCATTAGAGTTTGGGATTTGAACAAACGTGTCCCAGTTAAACAATTTAGAAGAGAACACGATAGATTCTGGCTTATTGCTTCTCATCCAACCATCAACTTGTTTGCTGCTTGTCATGATTCAGGGGTTATGGTATTCAAATTGGAAAGAGAAAGACCAGCCCATGCTATTTTCCAAAACAAATTATTTTACGTCAATGGTGAAAAACAAGTTCAAGCTTATGATTTCAACAGACAAGAAAACTCATTACCAATGTTGTCATTAAAGAAAATTGGTAAAGCGTGGTCATTCATGAGAACCTTGGCTTATAATCAAAGTGATAATTCCATTTTGGTTGTTCATGGTGAAGGTGACAATAGTAATTATGCTTTAATCAATTTACCTAAACATGTCACTGGTGCTATTGAACCAACTGATATTAGACAAGGTGAAGCCAATTTTGCTACGTTTATTTCTCGTAATAGATTTGTCACTTTTATCAAATCTACCAAAACTTTACATGTTAAAGATATGAGTAACAACACCACCAAGACTATTCAATTGGATAGTTCTGTCAATGATGTTTTGTCCGGTGCTCCTGGTAGAATCTTGTTAGTTAAAGCTCATGCAGTTATTAATTACGATGTCCAACAACGTAAAGAATTGTCTGAGCTTAATGTCAACAATGTCAAATATGTTTCATGGTCATCTGATGGCCAATACTTGGCATTGTTATCTAAACATACCATCACCATTGCTAACAAAGATTTGGAATTGGTTACTTCAATGCATGAAACCATCAGAATCAAGAGTGCTGCTTGGGATGATACTGGTGTTTTATTGTATTCTACTTTGAACCATATCAAATATACTTTATTGAATGGTGATAATGGTATTATTAAAACTTTAGAAAACACCTTGTACATCACTAGAGTTCATGGTAATTTAGTTTATTGTTTGAACCGTGAAGGTCAAGTTGATGTTCTCACCATCGATCCAACTGAATACCGATTCAAACGTGCTTTGGTCAATAAGAATTTCGGGGAAGTTTTAAGACTCATTAAAAACTCCACTTTAGTTGGTCAAAACATTATTGCTTATTTGCAAAAGAAGGGGTTCCCGGAAGTGGCTTTACATTTCGTTCAAGACCCAGAAACTAGATTTGAATTGGCTTTGGAATGTAGTAACTTGCAAGTTGCCTTGGAACAAGCCAAGATTTTGAACAGTAATCCAATCTGGGAAAAATTGGGTGAAGAAGCTTTATTACAAGGTAATATTGAAATTGTTGAATTTGTTTATCAACAATTGCATCTTTTTGATAAATTATCCTATTTGTATTTGTACAAAGGTGATGGTGAAAGATTAAACAAAATGACCACCATTGCTGAACATCGTGGTGATGTTTCTGCATTAGTACAAAATACCTTATACGCTAATGATGTTAAAAAAAGATGTCAAGTTTATATTCAAAATGGTATGTTACCATTAGCTTATACTTTAGCTAAATCCAACGGTTTAACTGAATTGGCTGATCAAATCTTACAAGAAGCAGGTATTACTGAAAAAGACGTGGAATTGCCAGAATTGGGTGATGTGGTTCCATTACCTGAACCAATTGGTGAACCAGTGGGTAATTGGCCATTGAAAGATTCTGAATTATCCTTCTTTGAAACCGCTTTGATCACTGGTAATATGGAAAACTTGAGTCTTGAAGATGAATCCTCCACTACCAATGACAAATTCTTTGATGCATCTACTTCAGGTGCTGCCATGGACTTTAATGCTCAAGGACCAGAAGACGATGGTGATGAGGAAGGTGATGGTCAAGAAGATGCTGGTGCTTGGGACTTGGATGATGACATTGAAGACGATGATGATGATGCAGATGCTTATGGTGATGCCACGGGAGTTGATGCTGCTAAAGATGCAGAAAGTTCTGCAGTATTTGCTTCATCTGTTGCTGGAAATGAAATTGGTGATTGGGTGCGTAATGCCAAAACTCCAGCTTCTTATGTTGCTGCTGGTGCTTTTGAACAAGCTGCATCTATGTTGAATAAACAAATTGGTGTTTCCAATTTCGAACCATTAAGAACCAGATTCAACCAAGTTTATCAAGCTTCTAAATTATATTTACCAGGTATGGATGAATTACCAGCTATGAAAACTTATATTAGAGAAGATAACGATGAAGATAATCCACGTAAATTCAAACCAGTTATTCCAGGCTTTGATCAATTGAAAGATCAATTAGCATTAGGTTTCAAACAGTTCAATGGTAGACGTTTAGAAGAAGCTATTGAAACTTTTAGACAAATCATTTACACCATAGCTGTGATCAATGTTCAAACCGAAGATGAAGAAACTGAATGTCATGAAATCTTGGGATTATGTCGTGAATATATCCTTGGTATTTCTATTGAATTAGAACGTCGTAATGTGCCAGCACTGGATATCAAACGTAATTTAGAATTGGCAGCATATTTCACCAGAGTTCAATTACAATCAGCTCATAAAGTACTTGCATTATATGTTGCGATGAATTTATCCAACAAGAATAAAAATTACGTCATGGCTACTAAATTTGCTGAAGAATTATTGGAAATCACCACTAATGGACCAAGAGCTGATCTGGCTAAGAAAATCTTGGAAAAAGCAGGTAGTTTTGGTACTGATGCCATTTCTATTGATTTCAATCCAGAAGCTGAATTTGATATTTGTTGTGGAAGCTTTACTCCTATTTATAATGGTGAACCAAGTGTTACTGAGGCATTGGTTGGTGCTAAATATAATCCTGAATTTAAAGGTCAATTATGTAAGATAACTGACATTACTACCATTGGTGTTCCAACTTCTGGTTTACGTATTAGAGATTAGTTACTTGTCTAAAAAAAAATCTGTGTCTATTAGTATTTAGTTTATATGTTATTATAAAAATTTTAAGTGACATATTGTTTTAGTATCTCTCTCCCCTCTTGGAACCGTAAAGAACCAAAAAAATAATTCCGTCTCGTTGGTGAAAGATAGTGAGTGAGACGGAGAATCAGAGAGAGAGAAAATTTTTCTTCTATTATATTTCAGGCTGTGAAAAATTTCCAGTTACCCCAAAAGTGAACTCAACTCAACTCAACACCGAACTCTTTAACGATGACGAAAGAAGAAGCTGTAAAATTAAAAGATCAAGGTAATGCCTATTTAAAAGATCATAAATATGACAAAGCTATTGAATCCTATACTCAAGCCATTGAATTAGATCCTCAAAATGCCATTTTCTATTCCAATCGAGCTCAAGTTCATATCAAATTAGAAAATTATGGATTGGCTATTCAAGATTGTGATTCTGCTATTAAGATAGATAATAATTTCTTAAAAGCCTATTATAGAAAAGGGGTTTCATTAATGGCTATTTTACAATATAAACAAGCCCAATCAAACTTCAAATTCATTTTAAATAAATTACCCGGGGATAAATTAACGTTGGAGAATTATAAACAATGTACAAATTATTTAAAACGACAAGCTTTTGAAAAAGCCATTGCTGGAACTGATCATACTTTGGTTATTAATAGTGTTGATTATCATAGTATACAAATTGAAAAAACTTGGGAAGGTCCACAATTAGATATCACCCCAACTAAAACTAAATCAGAATCAGGCGTGGATGAAATCACGGTTGATATTAAAGGATTAGATGAAAATTATTTAAAATATATGATTAAATTATTCAAAGATGGGGGAAGATTACCTAAAAAACACGTGTTTGCAATCATTACTAAAGTTTATGAATTATTAAAACAGGAGAAAACAATGACTGAAATCACATTAAACCATTCTCAAATTAAAACTCCAATTAATGAAGATGAAATTATAGGAGGTAAGAAATTAACTATTGTTGGAGATACTCATGGACAATTTTATGATTTATTAAATTTATTTGAAAAATTCGGATACGTTTCTAAAGATCATGTATTTTTATTTAATGGAGATTTCGTCGATAGAGGGTCATGGTCATGTGAAGTTGCATTATATCTTTATGTTCTTAAAATCTTATATCCAAAATCAATCTTTATCAATCGAGGAAATCATGAAACTTCGGATATGAATAAAACCTATGGATTCACTGATGAATGTGAATATAAATATTCCAAGAAAATCTTTGAAGCATTTACAGAATCATTTGGTGCCTTACCTTTAGCTGCATTAATTAATCGAGAATATCTTTGTATGCATGGAGGTTTATTCTCTAATGATAAAGTTACATTACAAGATATCAAATCAATAAATCGATTCCCAACAAATGGTTCAACTCAACCTCCAAAAGAAGGTCTTGCCATGGAATTATTATGGACTGACCCTCAAGAAGACAACGGAAGATCTCCTTCTAAAAGAGGTATTGGTATGCAATTTGGTCCGGATATAACTGAAAGATTTTGTTTAAGTAATAAAATTAGAAAAATCCTTCGTTCTCATGAAGTCAGAATGAGTGGTGTTGAACAAGAACAAAAAGGTAGATTGATTACGGTGTTTAGTGCTCCAAATTATTGTGATTCTACCGGTAATTTAGGTGGGGTTGTTAATTTCGAAGAGAATAAGGACTATAATAAAGATAAAGACAATGGTGAAGGGTATAGAGACGCTAACGACACAAACACTCTTTGGACTTTAACTACAGAAACATTCGAGGCTGTACCACATCCTGATATGAAACCAATGGCTTATTCCAAAGGTGGGTTTGGATTTTAGAGACAATAAAGAGTGAGACGTTTGTAACAATACAATAATTTTTTAGAGAACAAAAAACAACTAGAGATAAATTAAATAAATAAATCTGTGTGTGTGTGTGTGTGTATGTATGAAATAATCCATTAATTCAAGTATAACTTGACCTAACTTAACTTATGTACTCGAAATCATCACCATTTCTTTTAAGATATTCTTTATCAATCAACCCATCAATTGCTCGTTTAACATCAATAGCTTTGGCTTGGAATCTTGTACCGGTTTGCACTAAAACTTCATTCAACAATGTATTTGAAGGTAACTGTTTCTTTGATTTCATTATTCTAACAACTGATGCTTCCAAGAAATACAATCTTGATTGTTGAACTTCTTTAGTAATCTCTTCAGTATCTTCTTCTTTAGTTCTAGCAATTGAACTGGTGAAATTCACCTTGGTTTTCTTGGATGGATAATATTCACACAATACCAATTGATCATCTCCACTTTCATTAAGTAACTTGTATTTAACCAATGGACTGAGATGACTTTGTAAAGTTTCTTTTTTAACTCCAACAATTTCAACTAATTCATCAACAGTGTAACTATTCTTTTTGTTATATGCCAAAATAATCATGAGTTGAACATGTGACACTGTAAAACTGAAAGGTGGCTTTTTCTTATCTTTGGATAAATGAGCTTTAAGTTCTGCTCTACCGTGATTCCAAAGCCATTCAATTTGTTTACCTTGACTTTGTTCTAAATACATTTCTTTTAATGAATCAATGGTCCCTTGTAATTCAGGAGCAATTTTTAAATCATATTCTGGTAAATGGCGGAATGGCCAAGTACTACGTGCCAAAACCATTGGCACAAAATCGAAATTGACATCGCCTCTATCTTTAAATTTCATCTTCAAATCATCCGATGCCTTTATATCAGTAAACATTTTCGTCATCTTTGATGTGTACTCAATCGAGTTTTCTTCTTGCAATCTGTGAATCACACTTTCTTCCATTTCTTCTGATTTACAAGTGCCATTGATTAATCTCTTGGCCAAAAGACGACGGTAATGTTCTTCAAAGGCATCTCTTTCAGAAATAAACTTGAAAACAATCATCAAATTATCGGCATTCATGTCATTGTCTTTGGAATTGCTCTTCAAGAACCCATCAGCGTATCTAGCTAATAATTCTGGAGTTTTACATGGACTTCTTGGTTTAGGGATTGCAATGGGGTTATTGTTGACAAAGTAACGACAAGCATTATCTAAAGATTTGATAAATTTGGTATCTTTGTTGAATGCTCTGACAACAATATCGTTGAATTGGTTGTAAATGGAAATCAAGGTATGAACATATGTTTTTGGCTCAACAACCTTCTTTTTGTCTTCGGCATTTTCGGTTTGCTTCTGAACATCTTCTAATGCTGCTGCTGCTTGCTTCTTGATGTAATCTTCCAAAGTTTTAGCCAATGGATCTAATGTTTTTGGTACCCTAGCAAGTAATTTGTACATGCGCTGTATGTGTTCGATTTGGTTTTGTTCTAATAAAATAAGGAATTGGTCATACATCTCACTGGCGTGTTTTTCAATTAAAGCCGCATTTAAAACTTCCAACAACGGTTTCTTGGTACGTTCTTCCAAATAGTTGTTGGATCGGGAAACTTCTTCACTTAATCTGGTTTCACATTTCTTCATGTAATCAACAACATTATGAGAACTCAAGAATTCGGAACTTTCTTTGGAATAATATTCGGAGGTGGCTTTCAAGAATGGTTGTTCAAACGAGTTGACGTAAATAATAAGATTTGGTTTTTTCAAGTCCTGGATATCGATACTCAAGAACACCAATGATTTAATGGAACTGGAGATCAAATTGGTATCAACAATCATATTATCTCTCTGCAGTTTAATCAATCCTAAAACTTGGTCAATCAATTCTTCAGCGTTTGGCTGGAACATTTCGTCTCTCCATTTGATCAAGGATAAAGTGTTGACATCATAAATGTCCTTACGACCATCTGATCTTTCCTTTTGGACCCAGTAACGGTTCATGTAATCAAAAACATTATTCATGTAAACAGCACCAATGGTGAATCTCGTCCATTTACGAACATAAAAATCCAAAAAAGTTTCGGTTGGGTTTCTTTTCAAGTTACGTATGAATTGAGTTAAGTAAACTTGCAATTTCTTGTAGATCTCTTCTCCAGCAAGGGAGTATGAGTTGTTTTCTGAGTTGTTTGCTATAGAAGCAGGGTTGGTGCCGCGTCTGGATTTATTGACACAGTAATTATAAACTGCTGTGTAGCAATTCATGTACATCGTGGCATTTACACCTTCTTCACCATGAGCTCCTAAGATATACTCTAAACCTGGTTGAATGAATGACCAAGTTTGATTCAAATCACTGAATGCTGGAAGGGTTGCTGACATTTTTCAAAAAAATAATATGCAGGGTTTGATGATGGTGACAGGGGCGAATGAGGAAGAAGGAGGGATTGATCGATCTATTTGATTTGAGAATCTATTTGTATATATAAATATAAGATGAACGTGGAAAGTGTATAACTCTAAAGTAGGTGTTATTTAATGATGGAGGAGTGTGGTGGTATGGCAATTAATTGCTTTGTTTTGATAGAGTTGGTTGTAAAAGAGTTGGAAAATGATTTTTTGATAAACTAATTGTTGTCTGAGTAAATTCCAGCAAGGTGAGAAAGAAGTGTGGACATTTGTTTTGTTTGTTTTGTTAGTGAAAAAAATAAAGTACTGAACTAAAACAAAATTAATACACAATTACACGACTACTATTACTACTCCTATATAGTTAATTTATTTTGCGCTTCGGGGCCCTGGAGTATTGACTCTATCTATAACTCTCAATAAACTCACCGTGAATGTTAGCACCCATAAAAACAAAACCATAAATAGAAAAGCAGTCAATGCCCGTTGTCTATGGCAAATTTTAGGAATTATTGGGAAAACTATCCCAATCTCAGCTAACCCTGGAGTTCTGTTGACTCGACAAACCCATTCGTCATCGTACATACTATTAAATGCTAACGATAAGTTGGCAGCTGAAAATATAATAAATAATAAATCAAGTAAAATCAAACTCATTTTGCTCATGGGCTCTCTTAAACCTAATGGTTTACCTGTGTACTCATCATATGCAATATAGATGACATACACCAACGCACATGTTTCAACCACTATAGCCATTATAGTACTGGCTTGTTGTGGAATGGTATCTCCATCATATCTCCTTCTGGAAAATACAAATATTGACCCAGCTAATCCCAATGCTATGGCACAAAATACCAAAATCAACATACGTAAAAATAACGGCACCAATGGGTTAAACAAGAATATTCTTTTCAAGTTAGGTTTCAATTGAGATCTATTCTCCCCCATCCAATACCCAGCTGTAGATCTGATACGAGTATCGTTTTCTCCTTTACCTTTCTTGCGGAATAATCCAAAAATTAAACGTCCAGTTGCTACATCCTGAATCACCCCTGCTGGTCCTCCTCCACTGATGTGATCAGCAAACTCATTTTTCAATCTCTCATCACCTCCCCAGGTTCCATTCAAGTTGTATTCTTTTAATATTTCTGGATCTTGTACAACTTTGCCAGGGGTAAATGCTGTCTGGTGCTGTATGGATTCTTTGAATTTCCACCAGTCTCCTTCAATGGCTCGTATATATGGATCATGTAATTTACCATTGTATATATTTTCTCCCTTTTCAATGTCTGCATCGGCAGCCAATGTTCTTGTGGTTGCCTGGTCAGATATGTTTGCTTGTGATTGTGATTGCGACTGTGAATATGGTTGTCCTTGTGGATGCGATTGTTGTGATTGTTGTGGTTGAACATAATCTCTACGGTATGCTTTTGAAATTGAATCTAGTACATAAGGTGGGATTAAAGTTGCCTTGTGACTATATGAACTGACCATTATATTTTCAAATGGGTCCAATGGAACGTCTAGTGACTCCGATTCATTGCGATGGTCGGATTCGTTACGATGACTATTTGAATCTGAGGCTGAATTTGAACCAGTGTGTCTTTGGTTAAAATAATCATGTTGGTGTTCTCTGTCAGCCATTTCAGATGATGATCAAATATTATCTAACAGCTCAAGAAAAGACGTGGTTCCTGGTGTATCTTATTTTATTTTATTTGTTATGGGGATTAGCTTATTCTAGTTGATGTTTTTATTTTTGTTCGTTTGAGTAAATTTCTATTGTACGTAATCGTTACCTAATTTCGGGTGTTTTTTTTTTTCGTTTGATTGCTTCCATTTTATGTCAGTAAAAATTTATGGTACAAAAAGGATAAATTTTGCTTCCCATTTCAGCCGAATTAAACGAAAACGAATCGAATCGAGTCGAATCAAAATGAACCATCAGAAGCGATGCCAGGGGAAAACGTATAGGGATGTCAAAAGACGGTAGCTAGATGACTTAAAACCTTATTAGGTAATATAATATCTTCAATTATTGTTGCAATATAATTTTTGTTCAATTTTAGTACAAAATTATGGATAAATTAGATAAGAGAGTATCATACATGTCCTTTCTCTCAATTGACGACAATTAACGAACGGAATATACCTCATCTCTCTCCTTTTCATTAGAGTAACTGCGACTCAATTAACATAGGTGTGACTTCCATTCTATATAATATAAAAGTTGCAAAATGAAAGTCGAAGTAGAAGCATGACTTGCCCCATTAAGTAACATAAACCGCGCCTCATCAGCCATAGCAACGTTACACAAAAAAATTTCTCAGTCGATTTTCAATTTCATCTTTCCAAATAAATTCAACGTGGATGGTTCTGTATTGAATATTTTGCCATCACATTCAAGTAGGACTCGACTATTTAGGGTTTTACTTTTCTTTCTTTTTCGTTTTATTGGAATAATCAAAAGAAAAACAAACAGGATAATAGTCGTAGAATTATGCTGTTGGTTATTAGCCGTTCGATAAAGCAATCGACTCATTTATCTTTGCACCAAACTTTGTACCCCTTATCAGTCTCGGCATCAGCATCGGCATCAACGTTACTCACTTCGAAAAGATTCCAATCTACAAAGCCTGATTCAAATGAAGTTGCACCAGTACCAAAAGTGATACCTGATAAGAACTCCATCTTTGTCATTTCAATTCCAATCACCACTTCAAAGTCATACATCTATTGCAATCATAAACCTGGGAAGTTATCGCCTAAACAATTGGCCAAAATTCCATTTATTTATAAATTCGAAAGTAAGATAGTGAATTTAGCTTCCAAAGGATGGTCCAAACTAGTCAATTCTAAACAAAGCGTCAATCAAAAAATTGTCCAATTTGTCAAGAAATTATTAGATACTATTCCATATGAGGAAAGTTGTTTAAGGTCATTCCCTAGTAAAGACACTATGATTCGAGAAATCAATGAAGAGTCATTACATTTAGTACAAAATGAAAAGGACCATAAGGTTGTCCCTGGTCAACTTAGTGATTTGAATGTGGATTCCACCCAATTAAAACCAATCCCATTGTATCATCCTCAATTCCAAAAGCCACCCACCATTTTAAATCAATTGTACTCATTTGAAGAAGAAAATAAGAAAAGACACACCAAACAAGCTATATGGTGTGCCATTGGTATACCAGTATGTTTACCATTTGCGCTTGTGCCCGTGGTTCCAAACGTTCCTGGTTTTTACTTGGCGTACAGATTGTATTGTAATATCAAGGCATTGTTGGGAATCCAACATTTGGGTTATTTGTTAGAGAACAAAGAACAAACACAAACTAAAGAACATGAAGTGGCAGATGGAAAAACCGTGAGTGATACAACTCATATAACTTTTAAATCATTGGATGGACTTGATGGATTATACGGTAAATTCAATGAACCTAGATTGTTAACAGATGAGTTGGTCCAAGAAGACGAAACAGTGATCATCAATGAAGAAATCATCGACGAATTGGTGCAGAAATTAGGGTTGGATAATTTAAAAGAAGATTTATTGAAAGCTTACAAGCAAGAAACCAAGAGATTGAACAAAGAAATTAAAGTACAAGATCAGGTTGAATAAATTAACTATAATCTGTATATAGGAATGAGACATCACCAATAAGACTTTTAGAATTCAGAATACCTATGTGTATATGTATTAATTGAAATTGTTGCAAAAACGTAGGAGTAGGGCTGTAGCCCTAATATAATCACGTGTAAAAAATAGACGAGAGAGAAAAAAAATTTGTATGGTCACGCCTAGATTTTTTTTTCTCTCTCTCCTTGTTGGGTTACTGTTGCCTCCCTTCCTCACTTCCTCTCACTCGTCGTTGTCGTCCTCTCCGCTTCTCCTCACGTCATATTTTCACTTCATTTTTTCCATTTAGTTTTTTTTTCTATTTCACTCCTTTCTTTCTTTTCCTTTTTCTTCTTCTTCTTTTTTAGAATTCACCAATCACTAGTATTTCAATATGAGAGATAAGTGGAGAAAAAAGAGAGTTAGAAGATTAAAGAGAAAGAGACGGAAGGTGAGAGCTAGATCCAAGTAATCGGACAATAAAAATTTAGAAGAAAGGGGGAAATGAAAGATCTTGAATTTTTCATTTGATATAGATGAGTAATTGAATTAAGAAATTGGATTAGAAATTGATATGATATTGATATGATAATGAGAAAAAATGATGATGCTTGTTTATGTTTTATTGGTGGTGGAATATTCTACCTAACCCTTTTTTAGATGAATTTTTGGTTTTATGATGCTAGTCTCTTATTCGAAACATTTGAAGTTTCCACTCAAACCGTTGCTTTTTTTTATTAAGTATAACTGTATATCAATGATTTTATTTTTATATATTAAGAAAAAAACAATGTCCGAATATAAGAATTTTGTATAATTCAATTGATTTACATGTTGTAGAAAATTATTTGGTTCTGAAATTGCCAGTTCGATTGCAAAAAAAAATTTAACTAGGCGAGACGAGAGTATCACCAATTATGGGTGGTTCTCTCTTTTTTTTTTTTTGCAATCCTAGAATCTAAACATGTTTCTTAGATATGTAGAAAATACCAACCTAGATCTTGATGATATATGTAATTCCACAAGAAGAGAATAACAGCGACAACACCATTACATATGTTGAAGGTGTAGGTATCAGTAATACCAACCATAAATCACTCACACTTCCATTAACATCTCCAATTCGAGTCCATCATAATGATTATTACCATCGCCATTATTACCATGCATCACCTAGTTTAGAAACACCAATTAAACATATCCAAACAGCACCACAACCAATTAACCTCCCAGATTCCCCAACATCAATTCCATTATTAGAACCACTACAACAAGGAGGAGGGGAGGGAATTGATAATAATAACCTAACATCATTAACAACAACAAGTTATGCCTCATTTGAAATCACATCTGGTTCAATTTCTCAATCTCCTTATTACTCTTCATTATTGCTCTCTCCACATAATCCACCTTATGAAGCATCTGATCTTCCACAACCACAAGCGTTCCCATTACCTCATCGTATAAATGAACTACCACAACTACCAAATGTTTCGTATAGGGGAATGCGTGGTGGTACAAGGGCAGAAGCATTTAATAGTTTTGTTGAGGATAGATATTTAAGATATCGACCACTGGATTCACAACATAATAATGATAATATAATGAGTGGTTTGCATCCTTTCCAACAAGATAATTACGGTATGCCTAAAAAAACCATTTTGGAATCATTTTCAAACTGGTTCAAACCAAAACAGAGTGTGTCACAACCAATAGACGGTGTTCATGCTTCTACAGAAGAGGAAGAAGAAAGAGGTGAAAAGTCAAGTAGTAATGAAGAAGATGATATCATAATCTCTCAACAACCAAATGCTACAACTCCACAACCGGTGTATACTCCACGAGGTATTCCAATCAATGAATTCCCCTTGAATTTCAATAAAGAAAACACCGAAGAGAATTCCAGTAGCCAAGCTGGTCTGCAAGGAATAGGAGTTGGAGTAGGAGCTGGAATTGGTATAGGACGCAATGGGGATATAATTGATTCTTTTGATGATGATGTGAGAGATTTGATTAATGGAGTGGATAATTTCCTAACCAGTTGTTTAGAAGGTACTTGGGGGCTAGTTAAATCAACCAGTGATTATTGTTTTACTTTATGTGTATAATGAATATCCATAGATGTATATTTTTTGGGGTTTTTATTTTGTGTAGGAACTAATAATTGATAAAGTTATAATAAAAAAAAGGACACAAGTTGTTGTGACAATATAAAGAATAAAAAAAAAAAATCTAAGAACTAAAAAAGCAGAGAGACAGATGATGAATGATGAATGACTAACGACCTTATTCTGAAGCTTCAGCGAATCTTTCAGAAATGGTGGTTAACAAATCACCGAATTCCTTTTCACCTTCTTTTTGACCTCTTGATGGTTCAAAGAATTTAGCTGAGGAAACAGCATGTTTGACATCGTTGGTGTTTTCAGCCAATTTAGACCATTGAGCACCATTTGCAACAGCTTTTTGAGCTTCGTCATAGTAAGAGATAAAAGCTCTCATCATGTCGAATGTCTTCCAGATTGGACAGAAAGCATCATATGAAGAATAACCATTTTGTTGCAAGAAATCTTCTTTAATCAAAGTAGCAACGTCCAAAGTGATTTTATCGGAATCAGATAATGCAGATTTACCAACCAATTGAACAACTTGTTCCAATTCTTCAGCATTAGACAAGATTTCTCTAATTTTATCTCTCAATTGTGCAAATTCTGGGTAGTTGGAGTCATAGTATTTGTTCAAAACGTTAGTATATTTGGAATATGACACACTGGTGTTAATAGATGGGAAATGCTTTCTTTGAGCTAATTTTTTATCCAAACCCCAGAAAACTTGGGTGATACCCAAAGTAGCAGTAGTAACTGGATCAGAGAAATCACCACCAGCTGGGGAGACAGCGGCAACAATAGAAACAGAACCAAGTCTATCTGGAGAACCCAATGCAGTAGCTTTACCAGCACGTTCATAGAAAGAAGCCAATTTGGCACCCAAGTAAGCTGGGAAACCTTGATCAGCAGGCATTTCACCCAATCTACCGGAAATTTCTCTCAATGCTTCAGCCCAACGAGATGAAGAATCAGCAATCATAGAAACATTCTTACCTTGATCTCTGAAATATTCAGCCAAGGTAATACCAGTATAAATGGAAGCTTCTCTAGCAGCGACAGGCATGTTAGAAGTGTTGGCAACCAAAGTGGTACGTTTCATAATTGGTTCTTTTCTACCAGAGATTTCAGTGTACAATTCTGGGAATTCCATCAAGACTTCAGCCATCTCATTACCACGTTCACCACAGTTATGAACCAAGGCCATGTTGGACAAAAGGAATTGATGGTCAGTGTCTTCAGCTAATGTGATACCATAATAATCTTCTTCTTCAGATTTGATCAAGTCGAAATGGAACAAGACTGGGTCTCTGGTGAATTTGGTAGTTGGTCTATTGTTGTTACTGTCAACACATTTGGAAAGGACTCCAGAAAGTGGTGCACCAGTCAAGTTAACACGGTAGACAAATTTGTGTCTAACACCATTATCATCAATGTGTTCATCTGCAGTGCTGACTGAAGTTTTAATACCCAAAGAACGAGCAACCTTAACAACACCTTGGCTAATAGACTTGTAGTTGGTAGCAATGACAGCTTGAGTGGTACCGTCAGATTTAGTTCTAACATGACCATCAGCATCAATCAAACCAGCCATGAAAGATTCTCTAACAGCAATATCTTCAACTGCAAGGTGATCAGGAACATTCTTGGTACCAGATTTTTCTTTCAAACCAAAAGATTTCAAAGCATCCCAAAGGATATTTACATTAAGACCAGAGCTGTGAACAGTCATTGACAAACCACGAGCAACATCGGTGGTATTGTTATCATCATCAGAAGTAGAATCCTTGTTGGCAGTAGAACAAGTCAAACCAAACTTTGAAGCAAAGTTCAAAATTCTCATGGCCAATTTGCTATTTTCTGGTTCAAGAGAATAAGCTGGACGGGCAATGGATCCATTACCAACCCAAGCACCTAACAAATAACCCATCTTTGGAGCAAGTTGTTTGTTTTGATCTTGGTCTTGCAACCAGGTGGCAAGTTTACCGGATTCGAAATGGACTGGGTTGATCAATTGAGTAGTTTTGTTCTTGACAGTAATATCAACTTGTTCATAATCTCTTGCTTCAATAATCCAATCAATAACTTGTGGTTCAGCTTCAAGGTCTTTAACAAAGGCAGCAGCTTTTTCTTCAGCACCTTCTTTTCCACCATGGACATGGTAACCAAAGACCTTAGTCTTGGTCTTGACCATGTCAATACCAGATTTGTCTTGTTCCAAACTGAAGAAATTAACAGCAGCATACTTGTTGCCACCATTTTTACGAGAAGTAATGTTAATGTTTTGTTTGGTTCTCAAAATAAGTTTGTGGTCAGCAGAAACAGTGAAATCCATTAAACCATGGACATCTGCGTCACTTCTGTGGCTGGTAACTTCTTGGACCTTGTACATGGTGTCATGACCTCTTGGTAAACCAACAACTTGTCTGGATTTACCATCTTTACCCATAACTTGTTCACCAACTTCAATTTTTTCAATGCTCTTGTCTTTACCATCAGCCATCATAACTTGAGTACCTTTGGTGAAACAACCAACATAGATAATCACATCAGAATTGGAGAATTTGGATAAAGATTGGGAAATAACGGTTTTACCACAACCGAAAGCCCCTGGAATACAGGTGGTACCACCTTGAACACAAGGGAATAAAGAATCCAAAACTCTTTGACCAGTCAACAATGGATAATCAGCTGACAATTTTTCAGCAACCGGTCTTGGAACTCTGACTGGCCAAGTGTGCATCATGGAATATTTAGATTTCTTACCGTCAAATTCAACTTCCAAAACTTCGTCTTCAATATTATAAGAACCAGCTTGAGCAATAGAAGTAATAGTACCTCTTGCTCTTGGTGGTAACAAAATTTTATGGTCATCCAACAAAGAGTTTTCATAAATGGAACCAAAAATATCCCCACCAGTTATATGGTCACCAACTTTTAATTTACCAGGAGTGAAGTCATATTGGACACTTCTTGATAAAGCTGGAACATCAATACCTCTAGGGATATAAATAGATTGAGATTCGTCTTTAATTGCTTTCAATGGTCTTTGAATCCCATCGTAAATGGTTTCCATTAAACCTGGACCCAATTCAACCGACAATGGTTTACCGGTTCTCAAAACAGGATCACCAACAGTGACACCGGCAGTTTCTTCATAAACTTGAATAGTTGCCTTATCACCATTAATTCTAATAACTTCCCCAACTAAATTGTCATGACCGACTTTGACCAATTCGTACATGGCACATCCAATCATGTTTTCTGCAACCACAACAGGTCCAGAAACTGAGTAAATTTGTCCATATTGGGATTCATTGGTGTCATCTAAGGAGAGACGTTTTATTTCTTTTCTTGCGTTTTCTAAAGCACCAGCCTGTAAATTAAGAGAACATGTTAGTACACAGAACAATTCAATTCAATTCAAGTCACGGAGTTCAATTGGGTAAGCACATACCATTGTTTTAATTGAATACTAGTGTATTTGCTTGTAATGGATTGTTTTTTTGTGGTTAAGCTAGGTGATAGATAGAAAATCCACTGAGGCGAAACTTTCTAACTCCCAAAAAAAAAAAATAAATACAACGTTGATAATTTTCTGTTGCTGAAACGAACGAAAATGAAATACAATAAATTAGATAGTCGTGTACGGTATCAAACCTCCCCATATTATTAAAGATAAACCAGACATACACATACACATACATTATACACATATACATCAACCTATAACTTTACTTCTAATTTTTTAGCTCTATCCAATGCAATATCACACATAGCATTAAATGCTTCTTCTCTTTCCAATTTAATGTCACCTCTTGCGATTCTTCTATTCATATCATCCAAAATCTCCACCCTACTTCTACCATTTACAAACACCACATATCTTAACCCAGGAAACTTTTCTTCATATTTCTCATTCATCTCTTTCAATTGTTTTATAATTTCAGGACTCGAATTGAGGGTTTTTTGTTCATTTGAAGATTGTTTTGAAAGTTTGTCTGGTTTAGATTCACCTAATCTTGGATGGGCTGCTATGATTTCATTTATCACTGGATTGAATTCTCCTCCAAATGCAGCATATGAATGTTCATGTAATCTTAAAAATACAATCAATTCAGAACGTACAGTGTTGATAAATTCATCGTACGTTGAGAATTCTTTGGGGATTACTTTGACAAATATGAAATTGGATAATGAATCACATGGCTCGAATAATTGATCAAGAATGTATCTTTGTTCAGATGTTGGTAAACTCTTGAAAGTTTCTATCGTTGGTAATGCCATGACGTATTCTTATTTGTCGTGAAATTCGTAGTAAGTGAATGAAAAACAAGACAAGACAAGACAAGCGCAAGGCACGAGTAGTAGCTATTTATATCTAATTTTTTTTTTTTTTTTTTTGGGGAACCGCCAAATGCTTGTTGTCTCGCTTAATTCCGAAGTACAAATATCGGCTATCTCCATGTGACAAAAATCCGACCATATGACTATAATTATTGATTATAATGAATATGTATATATATAACTGTTCTTTATTTTTAAAAAACTACTTGACTGTATAAGAAAAAATAAATGAGATAGTTTACACTATGGGGTAAAATGTTGGATTTGTCTTAATTTTTCCAATTCTTTCTTTCCTGGAGCACCTTTTTGAGCAATCAATGGATGACGCCATTGTTTAACAAAACTGAATATAACATCTGGCAAAAGAGTTAAGTCATCAATACCCAAATCATGGAAAGTCTTAGCGTTTGGATCAATGTGTTGATCTATAAGGTGTCTTTGTACTTGATCAGGGTTAATCATTTTCCACCAAACCAATTGTTGTACTTGAGCAATAGCTTTAGCTAATGGTAATGGTATTTCATAATCAGCAAATCTATAAGAGAATGGACCAACTTGAGCATATTTTTCAGTTATACCATTAATCATATTTCTAATTTCATGGAATGAAACTTTTTCAGGTCCATATAATTCGTAAGTTTGTCCAGCAGTTGAATCATCAAAGGCAATTTTTTCAAGTCCTCTAGCAACGTCCAAAACATAAACTGGCCAAATTTCTTTAGCGTTTTTATTTGGAGTCCACATTTTGATTTTTGGTCCTAAATAGTTCAACAATTGATCTTCTCTACCATACATTGGAGCTGGTCTGACAAGAGTAGTATCTGGAATAATGTCTCTAACTACTTGTTCACCAATCCCCTTGGTGGCATAGAACACAGATTCAGAATTAGGATCAGCATTGTATGAAGAAACATGGATATAACGAGGAACATTGGCTTTCTTAGTAGCCAATGCAATTCTTTCAGCCAATGCAATATTGACATCAGCCATGGAGAAATTCTTGGTGTTATAATCAGCACCAATACAATTAATAACAATATCGGAATTGGCTACTGAATCTTCAATACTTTGTAAGTTACGGGCATCGATTTCAACAAAATTGACCACTCCCAAATCACCAGTGACTTTTAAAAATCTCTTCTTCAAGTCATCTCTGAATGGGACAATGGTGGTAGTACCATGTCTTGCTAATTTAGAGGTCAAATAACGACCCAAAAATCCTGTTGCTCCAAATACAGTGGCAGTATATCCGGTTCTTGAAGAACGACCACCGGCACCTACTGCAACATTGACCTTACCATTCTTGGTGATATTAATGTCGGATTCTAATACCGATGTGTAGATAGATCTTCTGCTGCTGTTGACTGCTATGGATCTACTTATTTGTTTAGTAGATGTTCTTAACATTGTTGAAGTAAGGGAATTGAGGTGAATTCTTGGATTGGCTAGGTATTTGAAAATTGATAAATTTCTTCTTTTTTTTTTGTTTGGCTCTGAACCTAATAGAAATTTTGTTGATTCTGGTTGGCTAGAAGAGAAAAAGTCGTCACAGTCAAGTAAATGTCGCAACATATAAACTACAATACAAGTTGAAAGAAAAGAAAGGAAAGTCATATACATTTAAATGAAAATAACAACATTGAATAAAGAATAAAGAATAATAATAATAATATGTAAAAAAAAAAAATATACAACAAAAAGAATAAGAAAATTATGGCATCAATAGAAGTATATAAAAAATATTATATCTTTTGTATGTGTGTCGTAGTGGTGATGGTGTTAGTGGTAGAGAGTGATACATTTTTTTTTTTTTTGTTTTGGGAAATTGAATAGCAAACTGTTGAATTGTTGGAAGGAGCGTGATGATAATGTAGGATTGGGTCGATCACAAGAAATAGTCGGGAGTTTTTCTTGTGACGGTTGGCTCTCCAGGTCTAACACTTGGGTCATATTGTAAAAATTGTCTATTGTGTTGTTCATCAACTTCCATAATAGCAGCTTGATTACCACATCTATAACAATAGTTTGGAGCAGAAAAGATGGTGACGACATTTTCTTGATGAGACCAACTGAAACCTTCCATAACCAATTGATGGGCTCTTGCAATAAGACTCAAATCATTGGTATGATTGAATTGTTCGGAAATGTCTTGACCAAAAGTAAAACCAGCTCCTCTTGGAGAAATACCCCAACCACCTCTATCATCAGGGTCAGACCATAACAAGTCACACATTGGACCTTCATGAGGAACTTCTTGGATTCTATTCAATTCTCTAACTTGATCGATGGTTTCAATCATTGGAGATAATCCACCATGTAAACAAAAAACTTTATTATCCACCAATGCAGTAATAGGGAAATAATCGAATAAATCAGTGAATAATTTCCAAACAGTAGCAGAACCATATTTTCTTAAACATTCATCATAAAATCCATAAACTTGGGTGATTTGTCTTGATTCATGATTACCTCTTAAAATAGTGATTCTATTTGGGAATCTAACCTTCATACAAACCAAATATGAAACAGTTTCAACCGAATAGTACCCACGATCAACATAATCTCCCATGAATAAATAGTTTGTGTCAGGACAAGGACCTCCAATCTTGAATAATTCCATCAAATCATGGAATTGTCCATGAACGTCACCACATATGGTCACGGGGACGTGTACTGGTTGGACATTTTCTTCAAATTGTAATACATCTATAGCCATATCACATAACTTCTTGACATCAGCTTCAGAAAGTGGTTCACATTTGGATAATTTTTCAATCCAAGCATCTAATTGATTAATAGAGGACGAGTCTAGGTCTGATCTCTGTTGTTGCTGTTGTTGATTTTGTGCGGTTGTTGTTGATCCAGTAGTAGTGGCGGCACCAGTGCCTTCGATAGAAGTTTTTTTGGAAATTGATGTGTCATGATGTTGTTGCTGTTGTTGTTGTTCTTCAACGTCTTCCATTGGTACATCAGTATCTAAATCCATGATAAGTGCTAATAGTAGTTATGAGTTGTAGTGGTAGTTGTTATTATTATTATTAAAATAATAGAATAGAAAATAGAATGAATAAATGCAATAAAATTATTAATTAACCAAGTGGATGAGAATTGGATAGTTGGTTTAGGTTAGATAGGTAGGGTTATGTTAGGTTAGGTGAGGTGAGGGAAGTGTGGGTAGATGGTTAATGGGTTGGTAGATAAATGAAATTGTTGATAAATTTTAATATAATTTTTTTTCTTCTTTTATTTTGTTCTATTAAAGTTGTTCTCTTTTTTTTTCTCTCTCTCTCTGTCGTTTCTGTTGCTTTTCCCCTTTGTTGTTTGTTGGTTGAACAATATTCGTTTTGATCAAAGTACACGTACTTTTTGTCAGCAAAAAAAAAAATGTATTACTCGATAATCGGTTACCAAAATGAGAAATGCTGGTTGTAAAGGTGGTTGACGATGGTGTAGTTAGAGATAACGGTTGATGTAGAGAGATATACTTCTTGGAAGTAGTACCACCAATATGACTGTGTGAAGGAAGCGAATTATTCACTGACAGACTCTCAAGTATCACACGGATCAGTTCTAACTGCATCGGTAGTAGGCTCAGACAACCAAATTTAATGACAAGTTTACATACATTTATATCTCTCTCTGTTTTATCACATATACATATATATATAGAATTAATAAGGTAGGTGTTGGTTCATACCAACAAATCATCTTTCACCAATTAAAGAAATTCAACATATTTTCAGCTGATCTTCCTGTATTATTATTACCATTACCACCATCACCACCTCCATTATTATTACCATTGTTATTCATAGGATTGGTATTCATATTATTATTTGCAGAACTTTGAGTATTGAAATTATTGAGGAATTCATGACCATGTTGATTTCTAGGGACGATAGACATGAATGCATTATTACTATCTTCATCATCTTCCTCATCATCAGCTTGATGTCCTTGATGAAGTATAGGAATTGGTGGACTTATACTAGAATTCATAGCTCTTTCTATTCCACCACCTCCACCAACACCAGCACTGACACCACTAGCGATATTCATACCACTATTTGTCGTGGGAATATTATCACCGTGTTGCAACATAGAATCAAATTCCATAAGTCCTTGTAAATCTATTTGACTTGCTATTCTCATTTGCAGGTTTGTTTCATGAAGACCTGGTGTGAATGGTAATATCTCATATGAAATCAATTGTCCATCAATATTATGCTGCAGCGTTGTTGCACTGGATGGTGGGTACAGTGCTTGCACCTGTTGAAGCTCTGGCTGTTGTTGCTGTAGCTGTTGCTGTTGGAATTGTTGCACATGTGATGGAGGAGCTGAAGGCATAGGTTCTTGTTGCATAGGAGGTTGCTGGTATTGTTGTGGTGGCGTTGGAAATTGTTGCATCATTTGTACCTGCGGAACTTCTGGTACAGTTGGTAATTGAGCTGGGGTTCTCACCTGAGGCTGTGGTTGTGGTTGAGGTTGTGGTTGAGGTTGCTGTTGTTGTTGCGGTTGTGGTTGTTGACGTGGTTGTTGCTGCGGTTGTTGCAGTTGCAGTTGTTGTTGCAGCAGCTGCTTTTGCTGTATTACATCATCTTTTCGTATTTCACTTAAACTTAAAAACCAATTATTCAAAATCTTATGAGCTCTAATTAATTTATTAATATTATTGAAGAATGGGAAATGCAATATTAAATTATCACTAAATTTAACTAAAATCACTTGATCATTGAGTCCAATTTCATTATTATTATTGTTATCATTGGTATTACCATTCCCCTGATACCCTGATTTAACTTCAATAGTTTTAATTTCCAAAAATATTTTCAAACAATGTAACATTGGTTGTAAGATTTGATAATTTGATAATTTGACTTTAAAAATATCATTATTATTAGCTTCTAATAAAGAATTCAAGTTATTCAATATTTCAACTAGTTCTTGTTTACATTCCTCAAATGAAGATAATGGTTTAACAAGTAATGTTTTAAACAATATGATATTTTCAATCAATTGGTGAATCACTTCCACAGGTTTCAATTCTTTGATTTGTTCTTTGATATCATAATACCCAGCAACTGGATTGGTATATTCCAAAGAAATGTTGAAATTCGACCGATAACATAAATCATTAATTAAATCTTGGTTGCTTGTCAAAACTTGCATCAATTGATAAATATATCCATCACCTTTGAAAGTAGGTGAATTCAATTGTAAAATAATGGTATTGTTCCGTGTCATATTAATGTTATAATTATGACTGGATAAAACAATATAATACCTTTCAAAGGAATACAACAATTCATAAAGTTCTTCAACAGGCTGAACGTCATCATGTGGTCGAAGATTAATCAATTGGAAATAAGTAATGGCCCGATGTAAAAATAATACCTTTTGATGTTCTTGTGCTTCATTCCCATAATTGTTTGAACTCAGATTAGTGGAATTCAACGTATTGGTAAGGTTTAAAATATGATAATAATTACATAACTGAATACAAGTCAAAGATAAGTTGTAATAAATTTCATATTGGCACAAATGCAGGAATAACAGTAGATTGTTAGGTGGATTGTTCTGGTTGTTGGTATTATCATGCAGGTTTCCCTTGTTATTTACGTCGTTATTATTGGCATTATGTTGGTTGTTGGTGTTACTGTTAACGTTATTGTTATTGTTCATGTGATTGTTATTGTTGTTGCTGTTTTGGATATTGATCCTATTTTGAGGAATGGTTGGTGGAACAATGAAATTCTTTTCAACCAAGGTGAAAATCTCCAATACTTTGAAATGACACAAATTTTTAAAATGTTTGAAAGGTCTAAACATGAGGTATTTCTTAGGGTACTTGTTGAAATTCTTAAATTTTTGTTTCTTCAATTTAATAAGAATTTCAGCCACAATCTGATTCAAGGTTAAAATCACCAATAATGTAGATAAGTACAAAGAATTGTCATGATGCTGAACAAAATTCAATTCTTCATGATGTGGATTATAACCAGTCTTAGGATCTTGTTTATCTGGATAATGTGTCTTTAAGAACTCAACCAATACAGTGTATTTTTCAATCACAGTAGGAGTACTTAATGGCTTAATCAATTCATAAATAGCCGGCTCTTCACCAATGAGGTTTAGATTCTCAATTAGATGGAATGGAGTGACAATATAGTCCTCTATCGTAGTTGCTGCTAAATTGACCGCTGAAGTAAGCGTACTCCCTACAACACTATTGGAGGCAGTGGCAGTGTTACTTGGTCGATATTGAGGTTTCGAATCCTGTAATGCTTGACCTTGCAAAGCACCCATATGCACATCCTGTCTGAAGTGGTTGTTATTATTGTTGTTCTGGTTGTTGAAGTTGGTAGTTGTGCTCGTACTATTGGTGGGTGTTATTGACGACCCATTAGATAAAACAGGCGACATAGAATGAGAACTTGATCTGGTTTCATCTCCAGTTACTGTTCCACCACCACCCGCATCTTCATCACCTGCCTCTCCTTCTCCTTCTCCCTCTTCCATTAACTCATTCGAAGGACTTCTTGAAAAAGTTCTAGAAGATGACCTTTTACCAATCTTTGGTCGAACACCACCATTGGTATTCTTCTCAATAACATCACTTAAATTATTAATCGACTCCAACGTTTTCTTTGTCAATATTTTAGGACCCGATTTCTTACGTTCTCTATTTTGGGTACATTGTATATGATTGGCTTGACAATGGGTACATGGTCTCGCAGCATCACATTTCACTTTTCTGAAAGCACATGCATCACAGGCTCTTATATTCGTTCCCCTTTTCCTCTTGGGTTTCTTCGTGGTTGTATGTCGATTGGTTAGTTTGGTTATTGAAGATTGTTTGGTATTGGCTCCACTGAAAAAATTGGTCAACACTGAATCAGCAGCAGGTAGACTACTTGCTGGTTTCGTATCAGAACCATATTGACCTGGAGTAGTGGCTAAAGTGCCAGTTGTAGTTGTTGTTGCCGATGTGGTAGTCGATAAGGAATCATCTCTCAATAGCGACATGTAATTGTTATCTGGGTTTGTATTCATGGTTAAAGAACAAAACAGGAGTAATTCATGTACCTTAAAAAAAAATTAAAATTAAAAATAATAATAATCGATGAATATAATAGATGAAAAATAAAAGGACTCAAATATAATAAATGAAAAAGATAAAGATGAAAAGTTCTAAAATGGATGGTTTTTTTTTTTCTTACCAATATTATTATTTCTTTCTTGGGTCTCGTTATCTACTCAGTATGGATGACTTGTTGTATTATTCCTTTTGTCTTGACTTACTGCAAAAACACGTAATAGGTTGGATGTAACAAGGGGAATATGTATGAATGTGTACTATCAAGTTAGGCAAAATGATAACTTATATTCTTTACTTTTTTCTACCCCACACAGATAAATGTCCTACCTAAGTTGGTTAAAATGAGAAGCCCAGGGCCAAGATAATTGATAACAACCTTTTTGCTAAGCGTTGAGTGAAAAGAATGTTAGTTAACACTAACTGTTTGTTTGGTAATAATAAATAATTAAAAAAAAAAGGATGAAAAAAAAAATAACTTATTAATTAGAAAGAAAAGAAAGATAAATAGAGGAAAAAAAAAAGAATTAATAAACGTGAAAGAGGTGTGTGGTTCATTTATTCGTAGATGATTTCGGATGTAGGAAATTTTTTCTTTCTTTCTTTCTCTTCTTCTTTTACTTCATCATCTTCTTTGTTACCTCTTTTCTTTTTTCATTGTTTATTAAATTAATAGAGATTATTAGGTTTGTAGTTCATGGCTCAGCTCATTTTCTTTTTTTAGTTTTAGTTTTTGTTTTGCAATGAATAACCCTAATGATATTTATTACTATTACTAAGGTCAAAAATTGGGTCAGAGCTCGTGTGTAATATGCTTATGATTATTTAATACTTTACATATAAACTCTAAACCCTCTTCTTGGTTTTTTATTCTTGGTAGTGTGTTCATCTCTTAGCTTCCCTTTCCCCCTCAATTAAAATTAATCTATTTCTTTCTGTGACTGAAAACTCCTTCATTTTTTGTTGTATTTTGTTGTATTTTTTGACTTACAATAACACTATATCATTCATTTACAAGATGACATTCAATTCTCTCTTGCCGTCCACTTGTACTCCTCTTCAACGTTTCCGTCGTCATTGTCCAATGGAATTAAAAAGCGGATTTCAGTCCACGAAATGACCAATTATGGGTAAAATAATATTAGTACCACAAAGCTACCGTTTGTGCCCCCTCTACTCCGCCCTACAAAAAAAAAAAAAATACAATCTTGTAACAACTGCAAAATAAAAGAGGGGAAGAAAACAAAAATGGCTGAAATTTATTGTTCTTATAATTTTAGACAATAAAACGTGACTTCCTGAAAATCAACAATAACATGGGTCTATTTCTACGAGGTATTTTTTCGACAAAAACCACAGGTATTTACTGAAGCTACATGAAGTAGGTGGAGAAAAGGTCAGAATGCTGGGTTGTAAATAGGAACAGGAACTTGGGAGAAGTTGGGAGAAAAAAAAAAAGGAGAGGGGAGGAAAAGGAGGGGAAACGTCAACTCAGGTCGAGTCGGATTTAATGGTTAGGTGGCTCGTGTTTCAAAGAACAATCAAACATACAAAAAAAAAAATAGAAAATCAAATCTCGCACACAGCGTGCATGTCCAAAAAAAACATGTCAATTCAGTGCGTGCCTGTCGCAATTTGTTCCTACCTAAACGGAAACATGCCATGGAGAGAAGGTTGCTAATTGAACAAAATCTCCACCATTAAGTACAGTGATTGAATACAATCATCAATATATTTTTCTTGAAATTTTCTTACACAAACTAAAACAACTAAATAATATAAGAAATGCATCATTCAAAATATGCATTCCCAGGAAACTAAATAAAATCAAAAATTCATACTCATCCACATTGACATCATGTCAAGCTTGAGTAACTATTATGGTACTTGCTGCCCCTTGACGTGGAAGTGGCATAGATTGATCCTTCTCACCCAAAGACTGATCAATAACCAGTAATTGGGTCGATCCAATACATCCCATCAACTCTAACTATGGCATCATAAAACCACCTATGGTACATAGCTTCACGCTCAACAGGAGTCATAGTGGACTCAACTAAATGCATGCCATCTGCAGCTTGAGAAGTTGCATTTGCATTTCCTGGATATTGGTTTGCAACCACCATTGCTTTAGTCTTGTTATGCACAAACCACGCAAAATCAGGCACTAAACGCGTCAAATCATCATATTTAACCATAATCTCCTCATTAGCCAATGCCTCTTTCAATATAGCAATGATCTTTTCATAGCTCATGATAATTTTATCCCCTCTCATACCATCTCCATCTTGGTTGACTCTTCCTTCACTTACTATACCATTACGTGGAATCAATATACACCGCTTATTATTGCGCAAACGCGGTTTAAAAATAGGGACTAAGTTAATCAAATCTGCTGATTTAACTTTAAACGTTGCAGTAGCTAACATTTTTTTGGTTATAGCTTCAGTCTCCTCCGGAGTCGCGGCAAATTCATCGTCATCCATGCCATCTATAATTTTTGCAGCTCCCATTGCAATTTCGGAACCTTGATTTTCATCCACCATAGATTGAAACTCCTTCCGAGCAAACGAGCTAAAACCAGGAACTATACGTGCCAAATCTTTTCCTGTAAATTGGAATGCAGAATTTTTAAACCAACTTTCAAATATAGATTCAGTGTCATCAGTATTTGGTTCTGCAGTTTCATTTCCGCCAGGTGGCAAATTATTATTTAAAGCATCTTCATAAATGTTATTATCTTGTAACGGTTTATTCTTACCAAATTCTCGACGATTTGGACAAATTTTAAACGCATGACCATAACTACCACAAACTTCACAGAATACTAAATCGCCGTTCTCGTCTCTCTTTCCAGTGGCACCACTTTGCTCAGCTTGTTTATCCTTTATCTTGCTAACATCGTCATCAAATGTAAAGTGCTGTAAAGCAATGTCCAATCCTATGGCAAATTCAATCCAAACCAGGATGTAATTAAATTCTCTCACATATATATTTAAATACTTATCCACAGCTTCAAGACCCTTTTCGTTGCTATCTGTTGGTTTCAAGTCTTCTGTTAGTTTGAGCACATACGAGACATTTGATCTTAAAAAACCTTTAATTTTTGCCATCGTCCCAGGGACCATTTTAAAAAATTCTCTCCAAATGGCAACCCATTGGAGACCTGTATCATTCGATAGTTCCTCACGAGCAACGAACCTCTTGATATCCATGGAGATTATTTTCATCGTCACATTCAAGTTCTCTACTTTACTGAACCTTTCCCTAACCATCTCCAAAGGACTTAGTTTATTGAAATAGTCGGAATCTTTAGTACCAGTAGCAGCTTCACCACCATCAACAACGACGGAACTTGACAGTGGAGTAGCCGCTGCGGTACTATTATCCAATTTCAAATCTTGCATGCATTGCGTTGTTTCCAATAATTCGTTGTTGCTAACTTGCTTTGAAAAGGTCGATGTAGCACCATCTCCTTTGGTTTTATCTTTTTTGGACTTGTTCTTCTTGTTATTTTTGGTTTTGGTTGAAGTTTTAACACTTCCAACTGGTTTCAGTTGAACTGAATCACCAGCGCTGGGAATAGCTTTTGGGTTTTGATGTGTAGGCATTATCTGGTACGTTTCTCTTGAGTTGGAGATACCACTTATAGGAGAAGTAAAATGTGCCAAACTTCAAAAATCGTTCGACTTCTTTTCAAGTTATAGATATAATAAAAAAAAAAAAAAAGCCAAAAAGAGAAAAAAACGAACCATTTTATATGTCACTATTTCAATAATTGCGTTACCCCTGAATTTTTTTGTTTGGTTGAGTTTCGTCCCCGCATATGAAACTTTTAATCAATGGCCTATAATACCTAACAACCTTAAGATACTAATATGAGTCACGTTTTCTGGGTTAATTTCAATAAAACAATAGAAGACATGTAACATTCTTGCTTAGATTATGGTAATTGGATCACAAAGGAATGCCAACCTAATCCCCACTTTTTCAGTGGTAGAATAAAATATAAAGAACAATTAACATAAATGCCAATAGAGAAGAAGCTTTTCATTCATAGTAAGAAGCTCTTACTGTGCAAGACTTATGCTTGTCGCTTATAATATTTTGCTGATACAGTATTATCCTGTATAAGGTAATACTAAACAAATTCTGAACAAAACTTGATATTTTTGTGTAAAAACTGAATACAGCTAAAAAATACATGGAATGAACCTCTTAGAGTCACATTCACAAAAAACTAAATAAAAAATTACTATTCATTATTATTCCTACAACCTGAAGATTGAGTAACTCGTGTGATATTTACTGCACCTTGACATGGAATCTGCATATCAGGTATTTTCTATAACATTTGGAAACATATCAGCGTACTTGATTAATACGGCTTCTCCTTTCATCAAAGGCAACTTATTACCCGCATCGTCTTCATAGCATTTATTATGGAAGAACAATTCCTTCCTATTTCCAAGTTTCCGGAGAATTCGACAGTATTTGAACCAATGATTATTACTTCCACAAACATTACAGAACAATGGTTTTCCTGAATGATTTCTATTCTTTGCGGCACCACTTTTTTTAGATTGCTTTCCTCTCTTCTTTTTAACCACATCATCAAATGTATATAGCTCCAAAGAGATTGTCAATGCGGCATCAAATTCTTTCCAGATCAGAATATAAGTTCCATCCTTAACGATACGGCTTATATTCGAATTAAAAGCTCGTAAACACCTCGCGTCACCATCTCTTCGTACGAAATACTTCATAACGCTGAAAATCTGAGTTGTCTCTGGCTTCACCCAACCTCCAATTTTTTTCATTGTGCGAGGGACGGTTTTGTAAAGCTCCCTCCAAATGGCAACCCATATGGAGCCTGCGCCATTTGATAACAACCCACGCACAATGAATCTATTGATATCCACGGAAATCATTCTCATAGTCTCGTTCAAATTGTCCACCTTATTTAACCTTTCCTTAACGCTTTCTAAAGGGTCAAAAGCGATTTTGGGGAATTCTGATTCAACCATCAATAAAATTGCAACATAGTCAATACCCCAGAAATTATTCTTCAGATTTAATTTAGTAGCTGCGTCTGTAACATCTTTCAACGATCTATTACCGATACGCTCAACAGCATCGATAACACTGTAACGTATGACATAATCAGGAATATAATACTTAACCTTACACCACAACAAATAGCGTAACCAATGATACAATTCAACGTGGTCTCTAATGTGCTCATGATCTTGAAAATTTCTATTATCAACAAAATCGAAACTTTCTCTTTGGCGAGCAGATTTATCTTCCTTGAACTTCAATATAGATTGGTAGAGAATAAGCATTTTTTCGACGTTGGTATCGGGCTCTTCAACAAAGTCAAAAGTATGAACCATATCTTCACCTTGCTTTTCGTATTTAAGGAAGCAAGCCTCGATTGCTTCTAAAGTTTTTGCAGTGCCGTGAATGCGATGAAACTTATAAGGGGATTCTCCAATACTAACAGTATTTTCATTTCCTTCTAAAGCAGCTTTAGTATTAGCAGTTTGACTGCCATCAACAACGAGACCTAGCTGTGGATTAGTAGCCGAGACGCTATTATCTAATTTCAAATGTTGCATAGCTTCCTGTGTTTGCAGAAGCTCGTTGTTCCTAGCTTGCAATGTAGGGGTAGCAGCAGTTACAGCTCCTTCAGTACCATCTTCCTTTATATTGTTTTCCATTTGAGCTCTAGATTGTTGCTGAGTGACAAGACTTTTAGCTGGTATATGTTGGAATGCAGGTTCAGTCCTAGCGATAGGCATTGGACTTTGAAAAGTGGTCGGAACTTGGTATATATATATATTCTGCAATTTTGCTCTTAGTGAAAGGAGAAGTATGACCTGTCCTGAATTTCAAAAATTGTTACGAATGTTTTCTTGCCAGCCTGGTAATAATAAAAAAAAAAAGTACAATGTTATGTGGTATTTATTGTCACAATGGTTATCTTTGTGCTGTGGGATACTCAATATCTTAACATACGATATGTGTCATTGTTCTCGCTGTAATTTCAATAAAACAATAAAGACCTATAACATTCTTGCCAACATTAATGAAATTGGATCACAAAGGAATACCAACCTTATCCCCACTTTTCAGTGATATAATAAAATATAAAGAAAAATTAACACAAATGCCAATAGAGAAAGAAACATTCCATTCACCGCAAGAAGCTCTTACTGTGCAAGGCTTATGATTCCATTGTATAATATTTTGTTGAAACTAAATTATTAATATAAAAAGCAATTCTAGACAAATTCTTCAATACTTTCATACAAAGACTAAAGCAACTAAAACTAGAGGGAAAAGAACCCCTCTTAGAGTAACATTCCCGCCAAAACCAAACAGAATCAAAACACTTGTTCCTTCTCATCCATAGCATCTAAAAATTGATTAACTATTCTTGAATTGATTTGACCTAAACATAAAGCAGGCATAGCTTGACTCTTTTCAACAACAAAGGGCCAAAAACCAGGAACTAAATCGGACAAATCAAATAATTTAATTACAATCTCTTCCTTCACTAATGCATCTTGGTATATTGCTTCGATCTCGTTTGGCCACGGGATACTTTCGTCACCGCCCGTACTATCTCTAGATTGACCAACTCTTCCTTCACTTATTATACCTTGATGTGGAACCGGCATACCCCGATCGTTATCATGCGAACGCGATTTAAAATCAGGGGCTAACTCCATCAAATCTGCTGATTTAACTTTAGTCTCTGCATTATCAAATATCGTTTTGATCATAGCATCAGTTTCCTCAGAGGCCATGGCAAATTCATTCTCATCTATATCATTACCAACTTCAACAGCTTGTTTTGCCATTTCCAGACCTTCCTGTGGATCTAGTCGAGCATAATATTCCCTAGAAATAAACGACCTATAACTAGGAGCTGCACGTAACAAATCAGATCCTTGAACTGTGACCCCAAGATTATCCACCCAACTTTGGAATATAGATTCAGTAATATCAGTGTTTGGCTCTTCAGCTTCACTTTCATCTGATGGAAAAATACCACTTATAGCTTCTTCATAAATGTTATTATGGTGGTGCAATTTACTTTTTCCAAAGTTCCCTCGATTTGGACAAATCTTAAACGCATGATCAGAACTACCACAAACTTCACAGAATAATAGATCACCGTTCTCATCCCTTATTATAGCAGCACCACTTTGCTCAGATCGGAATTTCTTTACCCTGATAACATCCTCATCAAATGTAAAATGCTCGACAGCATTGTTAAATACATTTAAAAAAACAACCCAAACCTGGATGAAATCAAATTGTTTTCCCTCTGCATTTAAACCCGCCTTCAAAATTTTAAGACCTTTCTCGTTACTATCCGTTGGTTTGACACCTCCCAATATTTTGAGCACCAGGAAGAGATATCCTTGGACCATAACGCTAATTTTTGCCATTGTTCGAGGAACAGTTTTAAAAAATTCTCTCCAAATGGCAACCCATTGGAGATCTGTATCATTCGATAGCTCTTTACGAGCGACGAATCTCTTGATATCCATGGAGATCATTTTCATCGTCACATTCAAGTTCTCTACTTTACTGAACCTTTCCCTAACCATCTCCAAAGGACTTAGTTTATTGAAATAGTCAAAATCATTAGTACCAATACCAGCTTGACTGCCGCCATCAACAACAACAGAACTTGACAGTGGATTAGCCGCTGAGGTGTTATTATCCAATTTCAAGTCTTGCATGGATTGTGTTGCTTCCAACAATTCCTTGTTGCTAACTTGCGTTGATGAGGTTGAAGTAGCCCCATCTCCTTCGGCTTTACTTTTCTTGTACTTGTTCTTCTTTCTATTTTTATTTTTAGTTGAACTTTTGACATTTGCAGCAGGTTTCTGTTTAGATGAATCACCAGCGCCAGGATTGACTTTTGAACCCTGTTTAGCAGACATTACTTGATATCCTTCTCTTTCGCTTGAACCTTTAATAATAGGAGAACCGCCTTCTGTCAAAATTCAAAAAATGATTCAATTGTTGTCTTTCCGATTTGTAAATATAAAAAAAAAGAGGGGACAAGAATGAAAAAGAAAAAAAAAAACAACCATTTTATATAGCTTCTCCAATTCACAAATAACTATCCCATCCTAACAGTCTTTTTCTTAAATTTCAACCCCACATTTGTAAATTGTAACTAACAACCAATCATACCTAACAACCAATCATACCTGAACAGCGTTTCTCCCTGTAATTGCAATAACAAATGCATATCCTGCCAAACATTTCCAACTTCACATAATTTGGGTCGCAAAGGGGTGCCAAGCTAATCTAATCAACAATCTCCATTTTTCAGTACTATGATTAAATTTAACATAAAATTAATATAAACTCCAGTAAGTTAGAAGTACTTCATTCGTAGTTAGGAGTTCCAACTGTACAGGGTCCATATGTACCCCTTGTGGTATGTTACTGATGCTCGACTAAATTTATGATATCACTAATGATCAATAAATTCTCAACAAAACTCGATACTTTCTTTTAAAAACTAAAACAAATAAAAAATAAAGCAAACGAACCTCTTGGATTAATATTCCCCCAAAATCAAAAAAAGATCAAAATTCATATCCATTATTATCCATACCACTTTCAGATTGAGCAACTCATGTGATATTTACTGCCTCTTGATATGGAACTAACTCAGCCCCCGCTCACTTCCAGGAAATAGTTCCAAAAACTAGGAACTAAATTGATCAAGGTTAGAAATTTAATTACAATCTCTTCCTTCACTAACGTATCTTGGTATATTGTTTCGATCTCCTCTGGCCACAGAATAGGTTCGTCATCGTCCTTACTATCTCCAGCTCGATTATCTCTTAGATAACTTGCTGGACCTTGATGTGGAACCCATGGCAACTGCTCCTTATCAAACCAACGCGAATTAAAAATGGGAGCTAACGCCAACAATTCTGCCGCTTCAACTCTAAATTCTGCATTGGATATCATCTCCAGTTGTCCTTCTAATGCATCCGCATCCGTTCCATCTCCAACTTGACCGGCTCTTCTTGCGTTTTTTCGAGGTGGAAATGGAACTTGAACCTTTGCATTTTCAACCCAATTTCGAAATATACGTGCAATAGGATCGCTATTTAACTCTTCAGCTTTTCTTTTATAATTTGAAAACAATGTTTTAAGAGGTAACTCAACAGTTTTAATAGGTGGTACCTCTTTCTTTTTTAAAACACTCCTACGGAATCGACAACTTTCAAACGAATGACCACGATTACCACAAATCTCACAGAATAATACATCTTCGTTCTCATCTCTCATGCTTGAGGTACCACTTTGCTCAGATTGTTCATCCTTAATCTTCCTAACATCGTCATCAAATGTATATTTCGTGAGAACAATGTCCAATCCTTTTGAAAATTCAGTCCAAACAATAATGAAATCCATGACTTCTCCATCAACAATGAACCACACATTCAAAATTTGAAGTCCTTTCTCGTTACTATCTGTTGGTTTGATACGTCTCATTATGTCAAGCGCCTGCAAAGTATTTCCTGCTAACGGGAGGCTAATTTTTTCCATTGTCCGAGGGACAGTTTTGAAAAGTTCTCTCCAAAGGGCAACCCATTGGACACCTGTATCATTTGATAGCTCCTTACGAGCAACGAACCTCTTGATATCCATGGAGATCATTTTCATCGTCACATTCAAGTTTTCTACCTTACTAAATCTTTCTCTAACTGTCTCCAAAGGACTTAGTTTACTGAAATAGTCAAAATCATTAGTGCTAATAGTAGTTTCACCACCATCAACAACAACAGAACTTGACAGTGGATTAGACGCTGGGGTGTTATTATCTAATTTTAAATCGTGTATGGTTTGCGTTGTTTGCATCGGAGGGGATGACGCAACACCATCTCCTTTGGGTTTATCTTTTTTGGACTTGTTCTTCTTTCGGGTTGTGCTTTTAGTTGAAGTCCTGGCACTTCCAGCTGGTTTCAGTTGAGATGCATCACCAGTGTTAGAATTACCTCTTGGGCTTTGGGGGGTGGGCATTCCTTGATATGTTTCTCTTGTGCTTGGGCTTCCACAAATAGGAGATGCAACTTGCGTTAAACTTTAAAAAATATCTCAATCGTTGCCTTTTTAATTCGTATATATAAAAAATATGACAAGAAAAAAAGAGGGAAAAAAAAGGACAAAAGCGAGATATTTTATATGGCATCTCCGATTCATTGATGACTATCTCCTCTTTAAGTTTCTTTTTCTTAGATTTCATTTCCACATGTGTAATCACAAATCACTAGCAAATGATATCTCACTATCTTAACGTACTAATATGAATCATGTTTCTAAGTGTAATGGCAATATAAAGTACAAAAAACCTGCCAAATACCACCTAACTTCACATGACATGTGTCACAAAAGAATGACAGGCCTATCAAATCGATGCTCTGCAACTCAGTAGTACAATAAACTTATCTCTTAAACCATTTTGTGTATCTAATATAAATTGTTTTAAGTGTAGTTTTCTATGACTTGTTAAACAACTACAAAAAAAAAAGTAAGGAAAGAGAGAGAGTAAAAGAGTTCATCCCTTGAATATTCAGTTCCTTGAAAACAAACAATAACCATTCAAAAAAATTAGCAATACAATTTAACAGCTATGATATTATATAATTACATAATCTAAATTCAAAAAGATAAGGTTCTATAGTTCATAACTATTTGGAATGTGTGGTGTGATACAGCTCTGGCAAATGTAATCACACTCACCTAGGGGTATGCGTAGTCAACACCGTGACAGCGTCTCACTATGATTCATTCATTAAGTTTCTATATTTACGTTGAACATGTATCATATCTTTGAATATTTCATACTTTTTCAGTAATATGGAGTGGTCTTTTTGATTTCCATGTTGCTGTACAACCTTCTTTGCTTTATTCTCTTTGATCACCTCGCTGAATGCAGTAGTATAATTGGTGTTGGATCCAGAAACCAATTTACCTAGTTTAGCAAGCAAATGTGCTCCTCTGGCTACTTCATCAGTACCCATTTCACTATCGCCAATTTCCACAGTTATGCCAGTCATTAGACTCAATAATTGTAAGAACCGTTCGTTCTTTGCTTGTGAACCAACAATTATTAAACTATCCACTTGTAGAGGTTCCAAAAGTGATTTGGTTTGGAAAACTAAAAACTCCATAATGAGTATGTACTTAATTAGCTTGGCTGTATAATCATCATTATTGTGAAGTATCCTTGGCAAAGATTGATTATTACAATCAATAACCATTTCCGACATTTCAGGATCTTGTAAAGGGGACCGATTGCCAAAAACATCTCCATAATAAAAATACCCTTTAACTAATTCATGAATTGATTTACCATGATTTTGTTTTTCCAATTTCCCAATCTCATATTCAGCTTTCTCGAAATCGAAATCTTCGCCAAGGATTAATTCATAAAGTTTCCCCGTTGCAGGTTGTCCAAATTCGTAGATGTATACTCCTGGTTCGCAAAGTTCATATGGACCCCATGTATTAGGGATATATTTGTGATCTGTGGACGAATTGTAAATAAAACAGGTAGAAGTACCAGCAACCATGGATACTGAATTACCAATCAGTTGTAAATTATTAAACCAACCTCCATAACAATCAATACATCCATGTGCAATTACTATATCTCGATTGTGGATCTTCCCTACAGGATAACCCATGGGTAGTAACTTGTCACCTGTTATTTCACTCCTCCCAATCTCTATATTAATGTTGAGCGACTCTAATAACGCAGAACTCCAACCTTTAACTGATCCATCAATAGCATACCCCGTGTGGAAGTTATCTGGCTTCACATAAGATGTAACCATTTTACCGTTGATTTCTTGATAAGGATATTTCAATAAATAACTTATAAAGTCATACAACTCAAAAATCACTAATTCTGTATTCCGGATAGTATCATTTAACATTTTCAATTTGGGTAATCCTAATTCAGGGATGAACTTTCCACCAATCTGCTGTAACGTGTCTTTATATACCCTACTATTCAACTCGTGGCATTGTTGAACCGGTGAATTATCCATCCATAACAATACATCACCTGCAACGTTATCATTAAGGTTATACGGTGTCAAATATGTCACACCATCATCCATCGTAATCTTTTCAAGTACGACTTGTGAACATGTAGCACATATGGATATACTATCAAATTGAAAGTTGACAACATTCAACAATTCAAGTAATTTGGAAAAAATTTCAACTGATGATTGAGTAATGAATCTCTTTCCATGAGTTGTAGTTATTGGACGTAGATGATATTCATTACTGGATTTATGGTATATTCGAATCGAACCAGTTCCTATATCTATACCAACTGCGTCCATTTCTCATCAAGAAGTTGCTGTCAAAACCCATTGTAAAAATTGTTGATAGTTTTTCTAATGTATTGATTTTTTTCGTTTTTGCAGCGCACTTACAGCCAACTGTCGGTACGTTGGATGTTGCCAACGACAAGATCCCACTCTTACTAATGTATAATGAAAACGAATAGACTTTTTTTAAAAATGTATTAAATGTAATAAAACAAAGGTATAAAGAAAAAAAAAATTATAACATTTTTTTGAAGTAGGGGGGGATATAATTATATATAAATACTTACAACAACTCACTCTCTAATAACCGATACTGGCAACGGAACCAGATTCTTGTAACCATCCGTTAACAGTGTCTTCATCTAATGAAGAACCGAAATCAGTCTTGTCATCAACTTGCAAGATGTGGATTTCGTCACCGGAGAAAATAACAACACCCTTGAATGAACCAGAGGTTGGTCTGGAGAAGTAATCTTGGGAACCACCACCACCGTTGTTGGCGTTAGATCCAACACCTTGACCATCGTGCAAGTGAGAAATCAATTTATCGGAACCGGCACTCAAGATTTCAAAGAGATCGAATTCACCACAACCAGTCTTCCAACATGAACATGAAGCATCACCGTATTGTAAAGTTCTTGGGATCTTAGCGTTCAATAACCAAACGGCTGGCATGTCTTGGTTGAAACCGCTTCCAGAGTTGTCAGATGGCATTTCAAATTCGAAAACGAAAATCTTGCTAGAACCACCGAAACCGTGGTGGGCAACAGAACCAGATCTGTAGTAACCACAACCGGAACCGTCAGAACATTCAGAACCAGACATAATGACGAATTCATTGTTGGATTTAAGAGTAACGTCATTCAAAGCAACTGGGGAAGAAGAACCACCAGAGTTGTCAGCGTTAGCATAAGACAAAGAGTTACCGAAAGCAGCAGACCAGACACCGGAACCAGAACCACCGTGGTAGTTCAAGAAGACACAGTTGTCAGTCTTACCTGGAGTATAGTAAGAGTCTCTGGTCCAAGCACCGTTAGCAACAGCGGTTTCTGAAGCGTCAGAAGCTTGGGAAGAGGTGGTAGTTGGAGCAGCAGAGGTTGAGATATCAGTTCTATAAGCTTTACCTTCACCTTCAAGAGCAGAAATTTGACCACCTTCATTGTCAGCTGGAGCTGGAGCAGCGGCTGGAGATTCAGTAGATGGAGTTTGAGTTTGGACAACTTGAGAAGTAACAGTGTTACCGTTTGAGTCAACCAAGACAGTTTGAGTAACTTGAACAACTTCAGTAGCTCTCTTTTTATGTTTGTGGTGAACATGTCTTGGATTACAATCTTCAGCGGCTTCTCTCTTCTTGTTATTACTCTTGTTTGATGGGTAGTAGACACCAAATTGTAACAATCTAATTGGACCTCTGAAATGGACAGACAATTCTTCATCTAATGGGGATAAGTTACCGCTGAAGGAATGAGTTTGTTGAGTACATTTACCTGAAGATTCATCCATGTTGGTGACATCTTGGTAAGCGCCCTCGAAACCAATACCTTTGTAGACGACTTTCTTGGTTTGGGAACAGTAGTAGTTTCCACCATCGTTAGAACAAGTGGCTTGGATTGAGGTGATGGTTGATAATATGGCCAATAAGGCAGTAGTTTTGAATTGCATTGTAGTAATGTATCCTTTTCTTGTTGTTGTTTTCTAATAGTTGTTGTTACTTCTTATGAATAGAAGAATAATTATAAAGAATGACTAATAGTTAGTGAAAACTGGTGAAGGATATGGGGAGGGTATAAGAATAAAAAAAACGAAAGGAATGTGGGAGTGATGTTGATAATTAATTGAAACAAAAGCAAAACAAAACAAAAAAGAAGGAAAAGAAGGAAAAGGCAAAAAAGTGATATAAATTTGTCGATGGGGAATTATTTGTATTTTTAAATAAATAAATAAATAATTACAGAACCCATAACAAAAAACAAAAAAACCCAAAAAAAAAAAAAAAAAAATTTTTGTTATGCCTGTTTGTATTTTTCTTAGGTTTGTTTAGTCTGTGTGTGTGTGTATTTGTTGTTATAATTCGTTTAGTGTAATATTTCTAAAATTCTTACAAAAAACTTACTCCCCGTTTTTGTGTGATTGTTTACTTTTTTTGTCAAGCCTGCACGAAAGGCAAAAAAAATCAAAATATCACAATAATGAACATCACGTGAGTAATACTAAATACTGCATATACTACATTGTTTAGTGCTACACGCTTTTTTTTTCAACTACTTTTTCGTTGTTTTCGGTGTTTTTGTGTAATTGAACGTTCATGCACTCCTTGGCATATTTGTGAGATTTATTACCAGCGATTACCTAAACCGTCGAAAATAAAATAATTTCACTATTTGTGTTTCTTTCTGTTTGTGCGACACTTTTGGGTTAAAAATCATCGCCTCATCCCAGCCATTCTCATTTATTACTTGTGATTATTAACCAATCAAGTCAGATCAACCAGCCAAAAAAAAATTAAAAAGTGATGAAGAGATGAATAGATGATGACCATGAGTCTTGATGAATCAAGCAAGTATAATGGACAACTGTCAAAGCAAAGTCGTTTGATTTCTCTGGCTACTTTATTAATTTTTTTTTTTTTATTTTAATTTTTCTACTCTCGTCAAAAATCACATTTACTAAAATTTCATCGTGTAAATTTTCTTTTGTCTTTTTTTCTTTTGGGCGCAGACAATCGAGCAATTCCAAGCCCCGACTTCAACACAACATGCAAATCCTCCAAGACTCTCGAGTAGGATATGCAAATGTTGAGGCATTTTTCGAGTATTTTATTTTTCTTTTTAGTGAGCTGTCGTCATAATGCTTCTTACAATGGAAGTGGGAAGAACGAGGCAGTCGCAGGCGTAAGGTTGTGGGTGGAGGTATTTAATTTGATTTTCACTTTACAACAAAAGGGGAATTCTAATTAAAATATCCTATAAAAAAACCCCCTTTGTTGGAATGACACGAAAGATGTTGCTATACAACAATTGTTCTGTCTTGGTTTTAGATGCACATATATGTAAAGAGGTTATGAACTGTAAGTGTTGTGTGGAGAGTTTTTCCCCTTTCAATTGCCAAAACGTATAAAATAGAACAATGCACACGAACCCACACACACATTTTCTTTTTTTTTTTTTATACACGGTTTATACACATTATGCATACACACACTTGTTCCTACATCAGCTACTCAGATATCTAACCATATTGTAAGTAAACTACTTAACAATGTAGCTAGTAAAACCTCTAATATAGTCATGTTCTCTTACATCTATGAAACTATCATCTTTTGGTTGGTGCTGTTTTGAATTTGTTTCACAGTTGCAACAGACACTGCGAACAATACCCAAAACAAATGTAAAACAAGCCAACAATGAAAGTGTAAAACACGGATATCAGGTTGACTACCAACTCCTCCCCCCTTTTTGTTACCTCCTAAATTAATTATTCTCCAAAGGCAATTAGTTTTCCTAAAGCAGGTTAAATATATTACTTACATACAATTAATTACCCACATACACACATATACGTTTATACACACAGAAGTAAAACACTTTCACACCACACTCAGAAAATATTTATTTGTGATACAAAAAAATAAAAAAAAACTATTACGTCAGAATATAATAAACACTTTGAAAACTTTTTTCGTTATTTCTTGTTGTATTATAATGAACAATAATCTAGATTCACTTCATGTATTAGCTTTTAATTTGGACCAGTGAACCCTGTATGTTAATCCAACGGTTTTCTAGTTGCATGAGACTATTGGAATATACGTGACAGTCTCGACCTACCAGGTATACCTTACTACGGACTGACTACACGCCAAATATTTAACTAACGAACTGCATCGTACCTGTATTTTACGTATGACGTTATCCCTAAACTGTCATCTCCACGGCTATTCAAACCAAAGTAGATCCATCTCATAACAATAAAAAAGAAATAATATAATATATTTAATGTGAAAAATTTTTTTTTTCTTTTTTTTCATCACTCAAAACCACATATAAACCACACAAAACTTTATTAATTTACTATTTTATTATTGCACATATGTTTCAATCTAGACTTTATTATGACATATACAAGTCGTTTACGAAATAAAAACCATCTATCAAAAGTGTGACCGGTAAATGTAGGTTGGGTTATATATCTATGCTACTAATTTATTTTAATTTATTATATTTTTTTCTTAGGTTTAGATTCTTGTGATATTCCCGCAAATGAAAGAGTCTAGACCTCTTAGCCACTTAAACAATGACTTGGACTAAGACGTAAACTCAGATGAGATGAGGTTATACCAAAACTTTTGTGGTCGTATTCATCTCGGAATCAATATTCTAATGTTTCATTTTTTACTTGATGATCTAGATTTTTGGTTATGAGTAGTACGTAGACTAGAGCTTTGCATATACGCATACCTCTATATTATCCAGTTGGTAATACCATCGTACTCTCCCTTCATAATAAGATCTAACTACTTGTATGCACAATTTGTTTTACAGCAATGGAGTTTTTTTTTTGTTTTTTTTGTTTTTTGCATTTGCAACTTTTGATACGCAAGTATCTATGTAATCCTTATTACAACCTCTTTTCTTTTAGTTTAAGCTATATCACTCTTATCCTACTATATTTTGCTATCTATGTCATCATCTACTTCTTCTAATGTCTCAAATATTGCTTTAAGATCACTTAGTATCCCTGCTGCCAATGCTGGTTCCTCTTCCGTTGCTAACCCCACCATTGCTACTATCGCAACCACTATTCCTACTACTCCAAAGAAAATCTCATCCAGTACGGAATTTTCAACTATTACACCTTCAAAAACATTCCAAAAGGTCATTCAACAGAATCCAACTATTTTGAAAATCCATACCAATTTGATCCAATCAGGTACTTTATTTTTAACTTCGTTGTATTGTCTTATTCTTAATTTAAATAATTCAAAAACTTCCAATAAAGGAGTTATATTTGGTGACATTTATCAAGAATTATTTGCTAATTTGGCATATATTGAAGACCCCGCCATATTAGTTGAGATTCCTAAAGATGAATGGAATTTAATTATTGAAATGTTTAATGATTTATTTAACAACTACAATTTTATCACGTTATCGCAATTCAAGATCAATAATAAAAATTTACTGAAGGATATTACCCAATTTTTCAAGAATAGTCGACAGATTATCTTGGATGAAAAAAATGATCTTATGAAAGAAACTCTCTCTGCTGCTTTGAATGATTGGTATAATATCTTGAGAAAATGTCCTCCTGTTTAGCTAAAGTATATGTTGGTTAATGGTGTTTTGGAGTATACGAATATCGTTGAGGTCGTGCATATGCTACGAATTACCCTCGTTTGTATAGGTTTTTTTTTGTTGTTGTTTTGTCCCACGGTATTGATTGATTGATATAATTTTTTTTTTTTATCTTGTCCGATGCCCATCTCTCCCTTTCCTTTGCACATACAATAACCACCTACTCACCACCATCACAATGTCAGAAGAAAGATCTCTAAAAAGACAAAAGGTTAATGAAGATTCAATTGCTGAACAAGTAGCTGAAGCAGCAGAAGAAGAACTTAGATTACATCCTCATCCATCTGATGAAAAACCTTTAGTTCATCATGATGCTGGAGAATTCCACGATTTGAAACGTCATCAAACAACAGCTAAACAAGCTGAATCATTAGAAAATGGACCTAAGAATCCATTCACTGGAAACGAATTCACCACTAAATATTTCGATATCTTGAAAACCAGACGTGATTTGCCTGTCCATGCTCAACGTGATGAGTTTTTGAAAATTTTCCATTCCACTCAAATCATGGTGTTTGTTGGGGAAACCGGGTCTGGTAAAACCACCCAAATCCCACAATTCGTTTTGTATGATGAAATGCCACATTTAACTGGTAAGCAAGTGGCATGTACTCAACCTAGAAGAGTTGCTGCCATGTCTGTTGCCAGCAGAGTTGCGGATGAAATGGATGTTGAATTGGGTGAAGAAGTTGGGTATAGTATTAGATTTGAAAATAATACTGGACCAAAGACAATTTTGAAGTATATGACCGATGGTATGTTATTAAGAGAAGCTATGGAAGATCATGATTTAACTAGATATTCTTGTATTATATTGGATGAAGCGCATGAAAGAACTTTGGCTACTGATATCTTGATGGGATTGATTAAGCAAGTTAGTTTGAGAAGACCAGATTTGAAAATCATAATTATGTCCGCTACTTTAGATGCAGAAAAATTCCAAAACTATTTCAATGATGCTCCATTGTTGGCTGTTCCTGGTAGAACTCATCCAGTTGAAATTTATTACACCCCAGAATTCCAACGTGATTATTTGGATGCCGCAATTCGTACCGTGTTACAAATCCATGCCACTGAAGATGGAGAAGGTGATATTTTGTTATTCCTTACTGGTGAAGAAGAAATTGAAGACGCATGTAGGAAAATATCCCTTGAAGGTGATGAATTAGTTCGTGAACAAAATTGTGGTCCGTTGAAAGTTTACCCATTATATGGGTCATTACCACCACATCAACAACAGAAAATTTTCGAACCAGCACCAGTAAACCCAAATCCAAAGGGAAGACCAGGTAGAAAAGTCATTGTTTCCACCAATATTGCTGAAACTTCTTTAACCATTGATGGTATCGTTTATGTTGTTGATCCAGGTTTTTCTAAACAAAAAGTTTATAATCCAAGAGTTAGAGTGGAATCCCTTTTGGTTTCTCCAATTTCTAAAGCTTCAGCACAACAAAGAGCAGGTAGAGCAGGTCGTACCAGACCAGGTAAATGTTTCAGATTATATACTGAAGAAGCTTTCAAAAAAGAATTAATTGAACAATCATACCCAGAAATCTTACGATCAAATCTTGCCTCCACAGTATTGGAATTGAAAAAATTGGGAATTGATGATTTGGTCCATTTTGATTTCATGGACCCTCCAGCACCAGAAACTATGATGAGAGCATTAGAAGAATTGAATTATTTACAATGTTTATCCGATGAAGGAGATTTAACTGCTTTGGGTAGAATGGCATCACAATTCCCTCTTGATCCAATACTTGCAGTGATGTTGATTGGATCACCAGGATTTAAATGTTCCGAAGAAATATTAACCATTGTTGCCATGTTAAGTGTACCTAATGTGTTTGTTCGTCCTGCCCTGGCTAGAAAGAGAGCTGATGAAGCCAAACTTTCATTTGCTCAACCAGATGGTGATCATTTAACATTGATTAATGTTTATGAAGCGTTCATCTCCCCTGAAGCAGAAGAGGTTGGGGTTCATAAATGGTGTCGAGACAATTTCCTTTCCTATCGTTCATTAACTTCCGCGAAAAATGTTCGTCGTCAATTAGAAAGAATCATGCTAAAACATGATTTGGAATTAATCTCCCAATATAATCAAATTCCTGAACAGGAATATTGGGAAAATATTAAAAAAGCCCTCGTTGCTGGATTTTTCATGCAAGCAGCCAAGAAGAAACTGGGAAGTAAGAGTTATTTAACCGTGAAGGATAATCAAGATGTATTAGTTCACCCTTCTACTGTACTTGCTAAAGAAGGTGAATGGTTAATTTACAACGAATTTGTGTTAACTTCTAAAAATTATATCAGAACTGTGACTGTGGTTAAACCAGATTGGTTAGTTGAATTGGCTCCTAAATATTATAACGTTGATCATTTTGCTAAAGGTGATGTTAGATTAAGTTTGGAAAGAGTTATTGATAGAGTTGATACTATGAAGAAATTGGAACATAAAAAATCCAAGAAATCCAAAAAATAGGTAAGAGGGGGGAGTTGTTAAGGTTTATAGAAATGCAATGTAATGAAAATCTCATATATCCTAGGAAATATAATTGTAGATCAACAGTTTTAGTTCTTGTGGGGGGAGGGCATAGGGTCCGATTGTTTTTATTTTATTTGTCATCCCCGCCTCCGTCTTTTCCTTCGTCTCTGTATTCAACCACCTCGTCCCCATTTTTATAAATTAGTCACGATTCTGTGTAATTCGTATTGTGTTCTGATATGATGATTTAGAGGGGGGCGAAGGGGGGGGGGATTGGGGATACCACGAAACTCCTATTTTTTTTTTTTCGTTTTTTTCGTGTGCTGCTAGTTAATGTACCGAATTAAAAATTTTCTTACACGATGCAACACGACACAACGACACAACACGACACGAGGAACTAAATTCTTCTTTCTTTGCTTTCTCTCTCTTCGATTTCAATTTTGTAATTTTTTTTTTTCTTTGTATCTTTTGTAATTTTGTATTTTTCCCCTGTTGTGTTTGATTTACAGTTTCAAATAGGGAAGACAAACAAGTCAAACAACTTTTTTTTTTTAAAAAAAAAAACAAAAATACAAGAAAACAATATAATTAATCATAATTTAATTACAACCAGTATAGGATCATACCAACATCATACCAATATCATTTGTGTTTCCTTTTTCTTTTTTACCTTTTTTTTTTAGAGAGAAATCATGATTGAAATTCCTGATTTAGATGATTTGTCTCTAAATAACTATTCAGGTTATAGCGGGTTCAACAATATCAATTCAACTGAGAATTTGGTACAAAATGATGACATACAACCACATCAACATGGCGACAATGACAATGATGACGGAGAGCAAGGAGGTGATGCAGAAGGAGATCATATTACTCGTGAGCGGCAACATTCAATAAGTTCAATTCAAAAAGAAGAAAACCTATATATCAAAGAGCCGCTGCAGGATCATTACATCTCACAACAACAACAACCTCATCAACAACAACCGCAACCACAACATAACGTCCCTCAAGCTTCACATACCCCGGAACCAATGCAACATGGAGATTTTGCTTCGAAAGAATATTTGCCGCCATCAGCAATATCAATGCAGTATTCCTCTGCAGGATCAGACATTTTGGGAGATACTATTGCTCTATATACTGGACTGGTCAGCAGTACAAATATAATTGCCAGATCAAGATCTCAATTACCCCAAGATGACCAGCAACAACCACAACAACCACAGCAGAAGCAGAATACACTTGTACAGACTACTACGCGTGAAGTATCATCTTCGTCACAGAACCCACTAGATCAAGAACCAGAAATGATAAACGCTAGACTAGAGAGAATAGAAAACGAAATAGATTCCCGAATTGAACAATCCGAATATTTCCCCCAACCACACCCTCTTCAACAACAACCACACCACCACCAAAACCACCAAGCATCGCATAATCAACCTTATAGTCATGACCTACATTCAGGGATTTCACTAGGTACTGAAGATTCACAAAATATTAGTTCCCAACGTATTGATTACGTTCAGACTAAAAACTCATCTTTGGAATTTGACAACCACACGTCGGATGATATAACCAATGATTTCCAAGATCAAGCTTTCAAACTACAACAACCGCCACCACCAATTAATATGACTCCAAGGATACTAAATGCTAATAGTTTCCAAACTGAGTACAATGATGTTGATGAAAACCGTGATCAATTAGCACAATTGGAAAACCCCATTGTACTTGGCTATGATCAGCTGATGCTGCTGCTGCTGCTGAGGCAGGGCACGAGCATGTCATTAGCACAGCAATTTGCATCGCCAGCATCTATACTACCTTCAAGAAATTATCCTGAGCCTTCACCACAATTACCGGCTCCAAAGTCAACCACTTCATTTCAAAGTCTTAGCTTAAATAACAATGAAGAGTTTGGGTCGATGAGAAGAGAATTGGCCACTGATTCAAAGACTTCAGCTGAATACACTTTACATATCATATTCACACAATTTGTTCGTCATGCCGAACGTAAATTAAATCTATGTCTTGATTTCCCATTAAATGAAGAACCACCAATCCTCGATTTGATTGCCGAAGGCATAGACCCAGAGTTTGATAAGATTGTATGTGCTTTAGGATATATTGCCAGACGAAAACCAAAACCTGTGATTGATAGTGTTATGTTTTGGAGAAAGTCCAAAAGTGAAGTTGCCACGATGGCAGCATCTGAAGTTGAAAAAGCGTTGGGTGTTGCTAAGAATACGTTGTTGAAAACTTCAAGAAATTCATCTGGCTCTCCTATTGCTACACCACAACACCCAGGGATCATCAAAAATGGAAGTAGTAGTGCTTCTGGTGGGGGTGGTGGAGGAGGTGCTATTTCAGGTGCAAAGAGAAGCTTGAGTCTTATGAGAAAGAAAAGTTTATCGAGAATAGCGCACCGTCGAAACCACTCATCTACCAGTACTGTGGTGACAAATACAAATGTCTCGGAAGCAGACAATGATTACATGAAGCAAAAGCAATTTTTTGATGACCAAATTATTCAAGCAAAGGAAACGGCAATACAAGCCGATAGGAAATCATTGGCATCAATTTACATATTGTGTCGTGTTTTGATTGAGATTGTTAAGCAGACACCTCCTGATACCATGGGGGATGACCTTAGCAGCAAGTTGGAAGAGATTGTGTATACACAGTTGAAAACTACCGATCCTATAAGTACAAGTCAATCGTTGGTGAGAGCAGCAAACTGGAATCTATTTGCTGAATTGTTAGGGTTTATGTCGCAACGAAGATTTGTCAGCGTTAATGATAGGTTTATTGCTGACTTGGAGAAGATGCCCCAGAAGATTCACCACGAGGAAGAACCGAAATTGTACTTGTTGATTAATGGAATGAGGTACCTTAAACTCACAGTATACCCATTGGAGGAATTTGAAGAGTGTGCTGAATTTATCGAATCGTTAGCGAAATTCTTTGAAGTGGCCACCAATGAAACAGTGATGTATGCCTATTGCGAAGTGTTCAATCTGTTATTCTTACCCTTGGCAAATGTCATCACGGCTGAAGCTAATCATCCAACCTGGGTAGAAGCAATCGAAAAGATATACCATAAAGCAGTCAAGATCTGGAGACATGCCTCGGAATCAAGCAATAGTCCAACATCAATGTCATTGCCAAGTGTTCACCAACCTGGAGTACCTTCCAACAACACTTGGGCTCATGCGTTATCGCTCATGACTTCTGCATTGTCTGTTTCTAGGAGAGAATTGTTTGCTGAAGTGTGGTATAGTGTAATCGAAGAAAATAGCTTCAAGTTGAAACCAAAAGTTGAAGTCGAAGACAAGACAGTGTATATTGCAAGTGCAGCTAGATTGATCTGGGTTTACCTCAACCGATTGCCTGATACTTTAAACAACACCATCAAAAGATTGGATTCGATTTTTGAAATGTTCTTTTTCCAAAACAATGCCACCAGCAAAAAGCATCAATGGATAGCATCAGATTTGAACTTGACCTCGACTTTGGTTGAATTGATCCGAATTGTTGGGTACAATCACTTGAATTATACTTTGGAACATGTTTTGATTAAACTTTTGAATATGAGTTTCAATGGTAATTCCTTAGAAAATTCATTCCCTGAAAAGATAATTATTGTGATAAAGAGTTATTTGGCAATCTTGCAAGACTATGAGCTCGGTAGCAAACCAGAGTTCCCGACTGACGATAATTATTTTTTCAAACAACAACAACTTAAAACTGGTGAGTTTCTGTACATTGCCAAGAATAGTACCAATATGGCCAGTCATGATGAAATTTGCCGCACATTTGCAATATTATTGAGAATACTCGATTCTCAGTATGGTTCAACCTTGAATGGTACTGACAACGGTACTGGCAATTACAACAATGGCAACCATAACAGCAACAATAACAACAACAACAACAACCACAACAACAATAATACTAGCTCGTATTTTTCATTGGGATCCAGCAAATCCCAGTCGTCTTCATCTTTTGGATTCCATTTCAACTATGATTCTACTCCGCAATCAACAAAAGAAATCCAAATTGAGCTATTTGCCACGTTGATTGAGGCAATTCCATGGACTATCCTGGCAGACCATCAACAAAGCTTGGTTCCTTTCAAGCAAGTTGTTGAAGTTTTAGTACGAGGTGCAGTACACCAAGATGCAAGGATTGCCAATGCATCCATCAAATCATTGAATCATTTAGCATCAAGGAAAAACCCAAGTACTTTAATGACAATCTATGCCAAGCTTGCATTCCATATATCTGAAAAAACCGGTCCGTCTTATGATACAAAATACTTGTATTCCAACCAATACACCAAATTATTGGAATTGTATACTGAATTACTAAACAGCTGGTTGACCCTGTTCCAGGCATTACAGGAGAAGAAAAACCACAAGGAAAAAGAAAATACTTTAGGGTTTGCTCCCAATGATCCAAGAATGGTGATGCAAGACAATTCATTAAATGACTTGTATCAAATCAACCATAAGAATGCAGACTTATCAGATGCAAACCTAGCCAAGCAGAGAGCAGGTGATGAGTTAGAATACAAAACCATTGTTACTTTAATTGAGGATATTGAAGGTACTGGGTTATTCTTCCTTTGCTCCCAAGATCCTAAAACAAGACTCTATGGGATTAAGATTCTAAGATTGGTTGAACAATTTGACCAGGCTATTTATAATGCCACTGACCTGAAAACCAACGGTAATGGTAATAGTGGTAATGTCAGTGGCGGCGAAGGCGGTGATTCGGGATCAGTTTCCAAACAACATTCAAGAAGTTCATCTAAATTCGTGGCTGATATTGGAACTCGATTGATTCATATCTTGGAAGATACAGACTTTGTTGAATTGATCAAACCATATCGTAAGGAATTAAGCTTACCAGAACGGACTAGATTAGCTAAGCTTAAGAACAGGAAGAACATCCTTGTACGTTTAGCCGAGTCCGATTACGGTATTGATTCAACGATTTGGTTAAGACTTTACCCTAAGGTGTTGGAGATATTCTTTGAGAAATGTCCCATGCCCGTGGCTATATGTCGTAACATTGTTTGTGTGAGTTTGGTACAAATGCATGAATTGATTTTAGAGTTTTCAGATAGTTACAAATCTTACACATCATCGTTATTTTCCAAATCTGAGTCTAATGTGCCACCTGAAGTTTTGGTCAACCAATGGAAATCGTATTTGATCTTTGCATGTTCCACATTAACTGCCACCACCGATCAAAAAATCTCGTTCCCCAATCAACCAACTCATGGTCGCAAGAAGTCTTTGCAAATGTTTATCCAGCATCAGAAAATAACTAGTGCAAAATCTGTTTTCAAAATGGTATTGCCTTTGTTGAAATCATCACAATCAATGGTGAGAGAGTCGGTGATATTAGGATTAAGTCATATGAACATCAACATCTTCAAGAGTTTCCTAGATAACATCCCACTTGTGTTGGAAGAATGGAATACCATCGACGTTAAAAAGAGGGATTTCCAAGACGATCGATTCAGAATTGAAGTTATCCATATATTAGCCAATTTAACTGAAAAATTTAAACTGCATGAATTGATATATATTGATGATGCCATAGTTGCCAATTTAGTTGCCATTGTTAAAAATGTCAAGCAATTTTTATCCTTACCTGCTGTTCAAGCGGACGTTGATTTCCAAAGATTACGTCGTTACTTCTGTGGATTTTTGGAAAACGTTTATCTTGGATTGCAAGAAGTGTCTGAATTGGAAACATGGTTACCATTTGAAGCTAGGATTGGATGTTTCAACTACTTGAAAGAATGGTGTGGATATGGAGATAGCAGTGGAGTCACAGATGATAGATACAATACCATTATCAATCGAATCAATAAAGACAAAGACGTTACTGCTGCGGTGGCTATTTTGGAATTAGAGAGGAAAAAACTTCAATATTCTGCGTTGTGCTGTATGGCAGTGCTTTGTTCTGGACAAATTGAGAAAAGAATTGAAATTCCTGGTGGTGGTAAAGTGGTGGTGGTTTCCTTTGATATTCCAGGTTTGATGAACTGGATCCAAGCATTGTTGGAATCTGAAATCGATAAAATTCAAGACATTGGGAAAAACGCTTTGAGGAATGTCATTGAAAATAATTTCACCACCACAGAAGTCATCAATGCAATAATCAGAAGATGTTATGTTTCCCAAAAATCAACTGAAAGTTATTTCTGCACGTTTGTCGAAATATTTATGGCCAAGCACAATAATGAAATAGTCCCTGATGAACTTTTATGTTTGGCTGCTTGCTTAGCGGCAAACGAAAGTTTTGAAGTTAGATGTTCAGCAATCAAGTTAATGAAGTATTTGGAAAAGCAAGATTTGGGAACTAATAGATTGGAAAGGTTCACTGAAGCTATTTGCAGCAAGAGTCCAGTGGTGTATCGCAAGGCGTTATTTGATCTTTGCAATGATATCCAAGAGATTAAACCTGAGAAACTATTTGTCAGAATCAGCCATCTAACACAGCTTTTCAGTTTAGTTGGTAATTCTGCTAGAAAGGATATTTCGACTTTGTTATTAGCAATGGTATCCAAAGTTGTATTGGCGTATAAGAATTCGTCACCGGAAGATGACCCACAACAGCAGCAGCAACAACAGCAACAGCAGCAACAGCAGCAACAGCAACAACAGCAACATCATCATCAGAATACTGTGGAGAAAAGATTTGAAAGTTCATCATTAATGGTGTTGAATAATCTCTTTGAGATCACAGTTAAGTTTGGAAACAAAATGTCTGACGAAATCGAGATGTTGTGGATATCCTTAGGTAATAATGGACAAAATTTCGACAAGATTATTGAATTCTTGTTGCAAAGCTGTTTAGAAATGAAGAATCCGTCATTTGTCCAACATGCTAGACAAATCATTAACTATTTGGCATTTTCAAGACCTGATCCGACTTATGTTATTGGCAAGTTTATCGATAACTTACAGCCTAGATTAATGGTGCCACCACAATTGAATAATAAAATGTCTCATTTCAAGACAAGTAGTGTTAATGAAACCGAATCATTCCCATATGTCAGTGATTTGAGAAAAATTGTGCCTTCCAATGAAAAAGATGCTATATTCTCATTGGGTCAATTGTCAATGGTTTTCTTGGTTGATTTGATAACCGTTAAACATGATCTCATGGTTGAGAAGCTACCTGTTTTGTTACACATCTCCCTTTCTTTATTAGACCATTACTTGCACATTGTACAAGAACAGGCAGGCACTTTGTTGATTCATTTGATCCATGCATTGGCTTGTGAAGATCCCAAGGCTCGTGAGACGATTGAATTGATTCGCGAGAAAGACCATATCAAGTACCTTTGGGTGTATGACGATTTGAATAATGACAAAAAGGGTGCAAGAACACCAAAGAATATGGATTCATTAATTCGAAGCGTACTCAAAATTTTCTCCACTATTGCACCTAATATTCAGGAAGATTGGAGCCGCGTTTCATTACATTGGGCCACAACCTGTGCCGTGAGACATATTGCTTGTCGATCATTCCAGATATTCAGATCTTTGTTATCTTTCTTGGACCAAGGAATGTTGAAAGACATGTTGCATCGTTTATCAAATACAATTTCCGATGAAACGGTTGATATTCAAGGGTTTGCCATGCAAATTTTGATGACACTAAATGCGATTACCGCAGAATTGAATTCTGACAAATTGATCGACTACCCGCAATTGTTTTGGTCAGGTGTTGCATGTTTGAGTACTATTCATGAACAGGAATTTATTGAAGTCTTGTCAGCTTTGAATAAATTTATTTCTAAAATTGATTTGGATGCACCTGATACCGTTTCATGTTTGATATCCACTTTCCCACCCAAATGGGAAGGTAAGTTTGAAGGATTGCAACAAGTGATATTGGTTGGTTTGAGATCGGCAACGTCTTGGGAACCAACTTTGAAATTCTTGGATAAATTGATTGTTCTCAAAGACAGTAAGATTATAGGTATGGGGGATTCAAGAATCTTGACAGCATTATTGGCAAACATGCCTCGATTTATGCATATTTTGGACGAAGGCGCCAATAAGATCACCCCAGATATTGAAAACACCGCTATGGCTATCAGTACATTGGCAGAAAATAGTGGCAAGACGTCACTTGCCAAGGTGTTGGTGTCATTTGCTAAGAAACGTTTTAGATCGCAACTGGATTTCTTGGATCAAACAATTTATTGTATCAAGAATTCATTTTTCCCAGAATATGAAGCACAGACATTGGTTTTGCTTTTAGGGTTGTTGTCCAACAAGATTCCTTGGGTTAAGCAAGAAGCTTTGAATTTCTTGGGGTTAGTATTCCCATTGGTCGATCTTCAACGTGATGAATTTGTTGGTGTTGGTGCTGATTTGATCTCTCCGTTGTTAAGATTACTACTCACTGATTTTGCTGAACGCGCCTTACAAGTCTTGGATCAAGCTGAAATCATCTCGGGATCGCAGTTGGATAAAGATATTTTGCGGATGAGTTTGGGTAATACTTCCATGAAGAAAGAATATGAAAACACAGCAACTTTATTTGGTATTCCAGACGAAAGTGGTTGGTCTATCCCTATGCCAGCAGTGACCGCAGCAACAACCAGAAATAATGTTCATGCTGTTTTTTCCACTTGTACTGTGACTGATGTTGTCGATGATGAGAATGAAGATGTTAAGGATACTGATAGGGAAATTCAATTTCATCTGGAAGACTATTATGGACCAAATAACAATAACAATAATCAAGATAATTTTGTTGACAACGTTTCCGTTAATGTTGGAGAAGAACCAGACGCATCATTGAGTAATGTCTGGGCGGCATTGGACGATTTCGATTCCTTCTTCACGAAAGAATCGGAACAAAATGGTGCTGGATTAGTAGTGGTTCCAAATAGAGCCATTCGTTCTAGTCTTCATCATAGCCAAGCTCCACATCATCATGGGCATAGTGCTTCAGTTGATACCAGGTATAGTACCTCCAGTGGTACATTTATGCCAATGGAGTCGGCACCAAATGTTTACGATAAGAAGGTCTCGGTGATCTTGAATAAAAGTTTAGCAAGAACTGCTTCCAATACATCTTTCAGAGCAAATTTGGCTGATTCCATTGGAAGTAATCAAGTGGTCAATCAACATCCAAATAGCAGAAGATCATATATCCCATTCAGAAGCAGTAGACACGTCAATAATAACAACGCCAATGCCAACAATACCAACACGCCAATGATGCAATTATCGCCAGGATTTGAACCAAGAGAGAACTTGCAATCCCCATCAACTTTTCAGTCCCCAGGGATAATGGCAACTCCAAATTCAACATCAAACACAATCAATAGTGATGGAACTTTCAATGCATTGGGTGTGGGTGTGGGTGTGGGTGCTGGCGGTGCTGCTGGTACTGGTACTGGTGGCATCAGTGATGACACAAATTTAACCAGACTAGAAGGATTGTTAAGTTCCAAGAAAAGGTCAAAAAAATCCTTGACCAATAATAGATCGGGATCTCCAGTCAATACAATAACTTCTTCTAAATCACCTGAATTAAAAGCTTATAACAATTTTAGAAATTCCCATGTTTCAATAATTACTACCCCTAAACATCCTGGTGGCGTTGGTTTGAATTCACCAGTACAATTATCAACTGGTGTCGTTGTGAATGGTAATAATACACCTGGTGGTGTTAATGCAAACGGTACAACACCTACTGGTAACGTTGCACCAAATAAAGAGAAAAAGAGAATATCTCAAAAATTCCGTCAATAGGTAAATAAGGTAGAGACTGCAATACAATACAATATAGTTTATTTATTTATTTCTTTTAATTCTTTGTAGTTGAGCATTACTGGTATTGTAGTAGATTTATTTGTGTTTTCTCATCCCTCCAAAATAAACTATTTCATAGGTCACGTGTTAGAACTTGATGATCTCTTGCGACGATTATTTTCCGGAAGTGAAAAAAAAAAAAAAAAAAAAAAAAATTTTTTTTTAAAACTTGTTGTTAATTCTATGCTATTTGAAAGCAACTTTGAACTATTCACTTAAACAATGCCACCAAAGAAGAAAGCTAACCAGATATCTGATAAAAACAAAGCAAAAGCTAAGACTAAATCAGCTGACGATAAGACTTTTGGTTTGAAAAACAAAAACAAATCCAAGAAAGTCCAACAGCAAATCAGTCAAATAAAGGCAGGGGTTGATGGAGGATTGGCCAAAAAGAAAGAAGCCGAAGCTAAGAGAAAAGCAGAAGAGAAAAAGGCTCAGGAAGATGCCAAGAGGGAAGCAGCAGCTTTATTTGGACTCCAACAACAAAAAATACCATTTGGTGTTGATCCAAAATCTATTCTTTGTGAATTTTTCAAAAACGGTGTCTGTACTAAAGGAAACAAATGTAAATTTAGTCATGATCCAAATGTTGGCAGAAAAGTTGCCAAGAAAGATTTGTACACTGATAGTAGAGAAGAAGATAAAGAACAAGATACTATGGATAACTGGGATGAAGAGAAATTGAGAAAAGTTATTATGTCCAAACATGGGAACCCGAAGACTACCACTGATATAGTTTGTAAATTTTTCATTGATGCTGTTGAAAATGGGAAATACGGTTGGTTTTGGGTATGTCCAAATGGGGGTAACGAATGTAAATATAGACATTCTTTGCCACCAGGATTTGTTTTGAAAACTAAAGAACAGAAGAAATTAGAAAGACTAGCGGCAGAAAATGAACCCAAGATTACTTTGGAAGAGTTCCTTGAATTGGAAAGAAGTAAATTGGATAAAAGTAAATTCACTCCTATTACAATCGAAAGTTTTGCCAAATGGAAGAAAGAACAAATTAGTAAAAAAGCAAATCAAAAGAAGGAAAATGAAAAATCTGGCAAGAGGATTCTTACTGGTAGAGAAGTTATTTTGGAAAAATTCTCCGACAAATATTATACTGAAGAAGATGATGATAATGGTGACACTTGGGATTTGTCTCAATTCAAATCTGCTTTACCTGAAACTTCAGATGAAGTTATTAAAGATTACGGAGATGGGTCCAATGCTCAAGAGTTTTATCAACAAAACGATGAAGCACCAAGTCTAGACTCTGCCAAAACGGGCGTTACAGCATAAAATAAAACTTTAGAAATATACTATTTATAGGACTGAAATTGAATAATATCTCAGAAATATATACATATATATATATTTACTCAAATCTAGTTGAAGCAAAACTCTCCAAACATGAAACTGCATGATTGTTTAACTGGTGAAAGTTTTCTATTTTTTACGAAGCTCATCTAATTCGATAGTACTATTTTGGAAAAAATCAACTTCATTATCTTTAAAGATAATGATTTTCGTGTTAGTGTCCTCAAGGGTGCGTATTGCTGTTATTATTCTTCTAATCCAATCCGCACCCTTGCGATCCATTTCCTCAAGTTCAAAGAATCCAGGGGAGTTACAAATGCTATCCAATTCACTTTCACTTGATTGCGAGATGCGTAAATCCGGTGACGTCTGATACCTTCTGGACGGTAATGGAGGTAAATCTTCATTCATGGAGTTTCCATCAGAAGCAACATTTGAAGATGATGGAGGTGGTTTAGGTTGACGCAACAGCAGCAGACTCAGCGTCAGACGTTCCAGCAGCAGACTCGGCAGTTGCTGTTGCTGTTGCTGTTGCTGTTTCAGTGGAGAGGTCAGGTTGGGACTATGTGGTGCTTGCAACACAGAATCAGTGTAACTCTTGTGAAGGTGGTGAATATTTGGCTGTGGCAGAGATGTGTTGCTTCGACGAGGGGCAGGAGGTGGTGGCGGTGGAATCTTCCTTCCGACTTGTTGTCCTTTCAAACTAGCTGGTTTCTTCGGTACAACTGGGACTGGTTTTTTTACAACAGAATCGTCAGATAAATCAATCAAATCTTCCATTTCTTGATCTAGTTGAGATGGCGGTGGTTTTTTCTTTGGTAGAATAGGTGGTTGTGTACGTTGTTGTTGATGTTGGTGTTGCAGAGTTGGTATGAATTTCTTATTTGTTATGAGCAACCGTATCAATTCATTATAAATTCTAGCATCATCAACATCTGAAAATGAATCCTCGACATATCGAATGTTAATGGAAAGTACCTGATTAGGGAAATTTTTTGCTATATCGACATATGCTTCTAAATCGTATTCCCCGGAATCTCCAACACATACAAACTTCTTATCTGGGAAATCTTGGAGGATTTTGTATAGGGATCGTTTCTTTCTAGATTGAGAAGGTTCTAACAAGGATGCTATAATATTACCCGAATATTTCTTTAAATGCACTGATCCGGGTGGCAAGTCAGCAAACATGAAATACTGCCTGATGGTATCAAATAATTGCCATGGCGAGTTTGATACGTAAAAGAAATTTACGTCCTCGTCTTTGTAAATATCTCCATACCATTGGGTGACTTCTGGAATAGCCCACAGACTAACGTCATTACTTAACAAGTTCCTTAATAACACAATTTTCTCGCCAATCACCCCAGTTAACTTGATGGTATCATCGATATCACTAATGACACCTATACCATCGTTGGAAAAAATCATTACGTCCTGGAACGTGAAAACCGTTTCCATCATCCCAGATGCCACTTGAACAACTGAAGGTTTGTAAGGGACTTCAACGGTGGTTTCGAAATGCCCGTATCCATCGGTGTATATAGTTTCATGTACTAGCTCACCCACATCCTTCTCAGATCCAATGGTCACAACTAATTCAGTGTTCGGTATTGATTTTGCAAAAAAACTAGAGAGTCTTTCCTTCATAACATCATCCGGATTAATCGAGCCTGACCCATTTGATCCTAAAGAGCCAGGGCTGGATTCTACTGACGCAATGGATTCCGTGTCTGAATTTGCTGAATCTGGATTGAATACTTCTTGCTTCATAGTGCTGTCATTCTCTAAATTCGTAAGTTGAGCTTGTGTTGTGTCCCTCAGTTTCATGATTTGTTTTATAACTGAAAATACCACTCTATTCTTTCTATTCATCACCCCTGGTGCAAACACCCATCCTTGCACACCAACAAAATATTTACCATCTTGCTCTCTGGTGAAGGAAGGGAACAATTGAATGGTTGTATCTTTCGGTAGTATTATTCTTCCATTTTCATCATACACATCAGGGTTGGCAAAAGCTCGTGTTGCTCCAGTTGCTATAGAAGTCACAGAACCAGTGATCTTAGGAATGTAAGTATCCCTGGTGTTTCTGGCGAGTCCTAGCAATCTCTGTCGCCTTGACAATGGTTGATTGTCTGTCATCATGCTGTTGCTGTTGTTATTATTGATATAAATGCTTTTCCTTCTTCTAGTCCTTAACACTGATCCTGCCCTTGATGCAGGATGGATGTTGATATTCTTTCCCAAGGCTTTATAATCTCTATAAATATCAAGTAGTAATCTAACCTTGGATCTCTTGAAAGAGGATTGTTTAATGTGCTTTTTCTTGAAAAGAAAGAAACGTCTGTTAAGTAAACTAGAAGCAAGTTTAATAAATGATTGTTTGACAGCACCCACTTTGAATAGATTTTTATTGTTGTTGTCGTCGTCGTAAAGAAACTTTGTCTTGGTTTGACAGGGGGTATTCGTAAGAAAAAATTTCGGGAATTTAGGTTTTTTTTGCTGTTTCATTTTGCTGTTTTGATTTTGATTAGGATTCTTTTTTTTTTTTTTTTTTTTTTTTTTTTTTTTTTTTTTTGGTTTTGTTCTCTTACGAGCTTAACGAGTTAGCGGAGGTCACAATCATCAGCTTCATCTTGAGTGAGATGTTGCTGCCATATTTATAGATATGAGAGGATACCACAAACAACCTATCGAGGGACGACAACAGTGGTATTTACAACGGGTAGAGGGGTACTGTCAAAGCCCAGGGCATCAACTAGTACTTGACAACTCGATCTTTCCATCACCTTCCTCCCAAGAGTTGATACTTGATGACAACGTACTGTGTGTTATCCTGAATCATCAACCATTATGTACACAACAATGAACCTTACTTTTGTTGATATTTAGACTAATGGTAAATGAAATGGATTACTCTTGAGTACAAGATGAGATCATAAATGCCCCATCCATTGGCAACCACACATATTCAAACTAGCTATTATTGTAGAAAACTATTGCTATTTATCAATCATTACATCTCTTTATTGAAGTCTTTTAAACGTCAATCACCTCATAAATTCAATGTAGTTCAAAATGAAATCCTCTGCTATAAGATGCTATTCTATTTCCTTTCCCACAACTTTACTTTAAATATTTAAAAACATTCAACACACATGAATTCCTAGAATTGGACATTTGACCAATAGCTGCACCAAAAAACCCCGCTCCTTATCAATACAGTTACAGCGTAACTAAACAGGTTGGATTTGGGAGACTGGACACCTGGCTTTCCAGTGGTGGTGGAATCTTAAACTGACTGTGTAAATCCATTGAACTATGAATGTATAAAGATTTGAAATGCACCATACCTACGCTAAATGAATACAGAACACTGCTGTGACCGGATCTCTAGCAAGATACACCGATTGGCTATCAAACCATATAAGACAGAGTTGATTCACAGCTCGTTTAGTGGGTGAAATTGAGCAAAATGTGTATAATGCATGTGACCCAAAAACGCGTGATACGCACGTGAAAAGGCGGGTACTCGCATCCGAAATTTTGCTTATATGCAGGAATAATTTAGCCGACGTGCATATTCGACGTGAATCTCTTCGGAAGTATGTCTGCATGAGCTTAACTATGGGAGGC